>PISX010007696.1:0-87416 GCA_004024625.1 Mellivora capensis
AGGCTCATTAGATTAACTAGGTACCAATAATAATGGAATTGATAAACATGAAGAAACATATTTTTTGAAATTTAGAGTTTATGGTCACAGACATCCACACAAACCACCCCCCCAACAATTTTAATCTTATTTTATAGAAAAGTATGGTACACTGAATCAGATTTTACAATACTAATGCTGCATAAAAGGCATCACAAAACCTCAGTATCAAATAGCAATAAGCATGCATGTGTCCATTCTTCAGGAGCAGCTGGAGGTTGGCTTGGTGATTTTGCTTATTTTGGTTGGTCTTGTCCACACATCTGTATCATCTGACTGTTGACTGATCTAGGTGACACTCAGCTCTGCTTCAGGTGTCTTTCACTCTCCAGGAGACTAACCCTGGCATAACCCTAAGAGAGAAGGCAAGCCCCATCTCTCAAGAGCTTCACAAGCCTCTAAATCACATTTGCGAGCATCACACTGACCAAAGCAAGACACACAACCAATCCCAGGGTTAAAATAGGAAGGTAGTACAAGGTAACATGGCAAAGGATGGGTGAAGCATTAGGACCATTTCTTCAATCTACTAGAGGGTGATAATTAAAAGACTTTCAAGTATTAAAATATACAAGAAAAAATTCTGAAGGGGAAGTGAAAAGCAAACATGAACCGTAGAGGTGAAGAAATGAGGTAGGATTTGTGACGTTTAAAGAAGAGTCTGCTCAGTGTTTTTAATATGGATGATGGTGAGTATTCAATCATTATGAATTCAATTACACTGGATATATTTTTAAAAGTGATGCAGTGGTTCTATTTTGAAATGTCAATATTTATAACATACTAAACTTACATTCTTTGCAACTATTTAAATTTATGATGGAACTAAACTAAAAATGTGTGAGCAATAAATAGATTTTCAACAATATTTTAGGGGTGTGCAAGCAAAATAAATTAAATTCCACTGATACTGAGTTTCCAGAACCCAAGGAGAGTGTGGAATTTCTCAAAGATCGTGAAGTGGAAGAGGCCTGAGTCATATCAAAGCTCATGTTTGGGAATCTCATAAAAAGAGGGAACAATAGTAGCAGGACACATAGGAGAATTGTGGCAGAGTGTAGCCTAATCTATTTTGGTAAAGACTCGGGCATCCTATGGGGACCCTATATTATGTCAAACTATTCTAGGCCTTATGGCAATGCTAGAAATCCAATGTCAGAAATTCTTGAATTAGATGTTAGGTGTGGGAATACAAGTCCTAGGATAATAACAGGATTGAGATAGGAAGGGATGACATGGCCTCATAGACTGATAGTCAGGAAAGATAAACAGAAGGAAGTCTCATCACGGAGCCATATCCTCGTTAAGATTAAGATTCATAACTAGTATCCATTGCCAAATCACATACCAAAGTTCAGGCCAGTTCACTCCAGTAAAAACAGGCCAGGAAAGGCACTGAGCAAGCAAGCCAGATCACATCACAGTGGCTACAATAAGGATTGAGGCTGATGGCTAGAAACCAGAAGGCATGGCATCTTGACCAAAGGACAGCATAAAGACCAGGTACACAGCCATCCCTCCCCATACCAGGGGTTATATTAGATTTCCCACCCCCACACAATGTCTTGGGAAGGAGAAGGGGTGAAGGAGATTCCTTAAGAAGTGGGTTACCTTGGGATACATGACCCACAAAAGACGATTAACAGAGAAGTGACTGAGATGTTTTAATCAAAAAAGATTAAATGGTTTCTGACAACCATATGAATGTATGCTTAAGAGCAAGATGTTGTTGGTCACAGGAAAACTCACGCTCCGCATCTAAGCTGTAGTGTCCTACATTGACTTGGCCACAAATAACACTCATATTTATGAATACAGAGACCTACGTGCATTATAAAATGCCAAGCAAAATTTAAATAGTCTCTTTTAAGTAACCATTTAGATATTTTAAGGTTAATTTTACAGCACTTTCTTCTGTATCTTTAAAAATATCTGAATCTTTGATACAAACAAAAGACTATGTGTGTTAACTCCAGAAAATAGGATCAATATAAGGTAACTTAGGAAAAAATATGTAGTTTTGGGGGTAAAACTCATCCAAGGGCAATAGAAATTTCTTACCAAGTTATTATAATTTATAATATCTGGTTTGTAAAATTCTTTCATCTACTCACTTTATGAACGTGTAGTGTCTAGTTTTGATGGAAAAACTAAATTATGCCAGTATAGAGATTTAATCCTGCCTGAAGCAAGCAAATTAACTAAGTGATTTCTCAATTTTCCTTCCAAGTCTTAGGATTTAATGAGGTTGTATAAGAGATGACTGAACACAAAGAGTGTGGACATACTGTCAGCGTTGAGGGTTTTCCCCTCAGAGATGTGAGGGAGTCAGGGAGATGTGACCTTTTGCTGAAGGACTGAGACTAATTACATGTATGCATGTAAGATTTTTACCAAAACCCATTAAAGCAATTGCTTAGACCTCTTTGTTGTGAGGTCAGAAAACAGGCCAGCGAATGATCTGGAGTGCGCTCTAGGACTGGCTTCCAGAAGAGACCCAGGAATGGAGATGCCGGGGAAACGCCCAACTGGTGTGTGTCAGTCACAGTCTAGTCAAGAGACAGAAATCTGAACAGCTTTTTTAACCAAGAGAATTCAATATGGAAACTAAGTCGGCGTAAAGTATTGGTAACTATGTGAACTGAAAGACAAAACGGAACTCGAAACACTGAGACGAGGAAGGAGGGGGGACCTGCAGGACGCAGTGACCACACCCGCGTGGGAAGGTGTCTTGGAGACGGGCTTCAGGGAGCTGAAAATCAGACCTTTCTGGAGGGGCCGCCCGTTGGCTGGTGCTGTTTTTCCAAGGGGTACATAAATTCCAAAATGGGAGTTAATTGCTGCTTCCCCAAGGAACTGCGGCTGTTGGGGTAAAGAAGTAACACTAAGGGAACCAGGCGGGTTAAGGATACAAACGAGCAACTAGTTAATGAATAAGGCCTAGACACTGAATGCGCAGCACAGTGGTTACAAACAATACTGTGCTGTCCGCCCCAAAGCTGCTCGGAGACTAGGTCTTAATCATTCCCACCACAAAAAGGAAACGATGCTTACGTGAAGCGATGGGGCTTTAGCTCACACGACTGCGGTAATCATACTGCAACACACATACACGTATCAAATCAACACGTTATACACCTTCATGTTGAATGTCAGTTACATCTCAATAAAAATACATTAAAAAGAAGCGTGAAATGAAGAGAAACAAGTCTCTCCTTTCTCCTCCAGCTTTCCACTCTGCGTCTGGCACCCCCATTGGCAGTCCTGCAAGGAGCTAAGTAAGCGCAGGCAGAAATGTGTCTCGCACAGTCCCAGCTCAGGCACAAAGAAGCAGAGCATGGAACGGTGAGTTTGAAGCTAAAAACCAATAGCTTCACAACTGGGACAGATTAAAAAAAAATAAGGACCGCAGTTTGTCAAATCTACAGAAAGCAAAAACCATGAAAACGCGCATCTAAAAGACAAATACAAAAAATATCAGAAAATGACTGAAATGGTAAATCCCAAACATTTATATGATTATCTTTGTAAAGGATACAGAATCCTGGCTTATAAAAAATTACAAGCTGCTGCTGAGCAAACATAGTACATTTGCATTTAATCATAAAAGGATGGCTGATGTTGAGGGGTGAAAAATTCAGACCCTTGGTTCAAAATGTATTTGGGGCGGAGATTCCCTCTTTTCAAGGCAGGAGAAGTGACGCTGACAGCCCACGGCCTTGGTTCTCTGACACTGTCCAGCTCAGGAGACATTTTTTGGGCACAAAACAGCAGTACACAGAATCATTCTGATCATTCAGATAGGACCTAATGAGCAAAGCACTGTCACTAAGCCTTTCAGAAGCCAACAAACCAGCCCAAAAACTTAACCCAAGGGTTACGTCTGACTCCCTCAGTGCTGTGCTGTGAACACATCGATGACGGCTCTCTTTAGAAATAACCTGGTACCGTCTGGAAAACACAAGAGGGCATGGACACTGGGTTTTGTATTGTGGGATGTTTTCTTTTCCCTTTTCTCTGTTGTTCACAGCACAAACCACATGCCAAACAAAGTTATAATCCAATGATGATCCAAACAATGAATAAGAAACTACGCTCTTACAATGAGATGACAACATTCTTTTCAGACTTAGGAAGACACTGCAAGTTAAGAGTTAAGTATCTTTCCAAAAATCACGGACCTAAAAGTATGACAGCATTATAGGGCCGTGACTCACTGACTCTTAATTCATAATTTTCACTGCATAATGTAACCTCCCCCATATCAAGATAAACAATTCTAGGGATACCATAACGCATGCTGGATATAAGTTAGAATTATTCCGTAAGACAAGGCAAAGTCTAAGCTGGTTGCTGCCATGATAAGAGCCATTTTCATTTGCAGTTGACCCCATATTGGTTGGCCAAAGAAGACCTGTTAAGTAGTAGAGCCCATCAGCTATTGTGGCCCTCAGAACCACACGCTTCACTCTGGCTGAATTAATAAACATTGACTTATAGAAGTTATATGATCAAATGCCATTTTCTGAGTACACAGGGAGTAGGAGAACTTTTAATTCATTTAACAAAACTTATCACTAGGTTCTAAAGCACCAGCTACGTTGGAAGTGTTGAATTAATAAGATGAAAAGGACATAGTCCCTATCGCCAAAGAATTCACATTCTCATTGAATTCACAGCAGATAAAAAAGATCTGTAAAGGATCAGCTGTTACATCAAGATGGACACAAAATGCCATGAAATGTAGATGGAGAACATGAGAAATCTGGGTCATCCTTACATAGGGATACACATCTCATTTTCTCCAGTTGTAATATATAGCCATATCAACGTTTACTCCCATAATTAGACACCACAGAACAACTCTCCAAATTATTAGGAACATTTTTCTTTAGCTTGATAACAGCTAAGAGAACTTACAAGCAACAGACTTCCAAAATTAACTCAGGTTCACGTGCAAATCTGGAAATTAGTTTGAGTGAACCACTTCCAACAGCACTGCCCTCCATTCACAAGGCCTTTTCCAAGTGCTTAGTGGCAGGAAAATATACTGCAGACAAGTCAGCATTTTCTGTGTATGAGAGAGAGAAGAATCAATGAAGGCTTCTAAGGCTCTGAAAAAAATGCAGCAACATGACAGGTTACATGAGAAAAGAGGCTCAGCCAAAAAATAAAAAAATAAAAATAATGGAGAAAATGGGAACAAGTGACCTGTCTGAAACCCCTTTTATCTTATGTAGTCTTGTTTTTCCTCCATATGCCAAAGACCTAGGAAGCATCTGCAAAACGGATGGTGAGAAAAAATTTTTAAATCCATATAATAATCACAGGAATTAAAAATCATTTGTTAGCCAAATCTCTAAGCCCCATGAAATATATTGTGAGTATATAATAAAAATTATGACAGTATTCATTGCTTCTAGGTCTCTCTTCTCTCTCTCATAGTTCACTTAAAGTGAAGCATTTTTCACTTAAAGTACACAGCAGCCTGAAGGCAGAAAATTCTTCAGTTTGAAATGCCAGAATAACATAAGGACTAAGCCTTGGCCCATTTTATGCCAGCGTATCAGACCTCAGCCTCTGTTTTCCAAAAATCAGGAACAGGAGGACTATTTCTAGCAGATTCCATCTGAGCCAGAAGGACACTAACAGATTCTAAACAAGAGAGACAATCCAGCAAAAAGTTAAGATCCGCTGATGAGTCAATCCATACAAATCCTCCATCACGTAAAATCTCCTTGTCTACCCCCAGCAAGAGCCTTGAAACTGCTGCTACTTTAGGGATATTCACAAACACATCAGTTTGAAGCCTTGACAATTGCCTTCTTGATGTCTGCTTTCAATAAGCTCTTAAATAATTTGTTTATCACTTGGGCCATTTGGTGATAAATGGAGTTTATTCAGTGTCCTCTAATTAATTAGCTGGCTTTCTGTGCTATTAATGGAGGCACACGTATATCCATTAGCCCTTTGGGAGTTCTCTTGCACACAGCCCTTGAAAAAGGAACATTTCACAGCCTATAAGGTGCTGACTCTTGGTAATTCTGTTTGGGCCGCAATAGGATGTGGAAGATTTTCCCAGACGATCAGGTTTTCCTTTAGCCCAAAAGGGAAAATAAACATCGGTAGGATTGGGCCTCTTTTGAAGTGGCCACGGTTTCACTGCAGTTTCCATCCAACGCAACATGCGTTTTGTCGGGCTGAGGTTCAGCCGTTAGGTTGCTAATTAAGTTAACAAGTGCTGTGTGCTGCTTAATTTGGCAACAAGCTAGCCTACAGACTGCTCAATAAGAAAAGCAGCATTTCTGTAATGAGTCTGTTTTTTAGCCTGGAATTAAGCTAAAAACTATAATGATCCCTATGAAGGGACATCTGATGCATGTGTTCGAAATGCAGAAAAGGAGAATGTGCTGTTTTCCATGTTGGACACTCTCACCTTTTATTTACACATTTACTGCACAATGTAGCTGAAAGAGGAGTAATTGCATGTGTACATTTTTAATTCATCATAATTGATATAAAATGTGTTTGCCCAACTTCCTTCTTACAGCTGTCATTTTGCCCAACTGCAAATTGATTTTTAGTAATGAATTCCATTGCAGTGTGCTAATTGTGGGTGTGAATTATTCTCTTACTATCCTCAGCTGAAGTGCCTCTCCTTCAATTGTAGGGGTTAAAAAAGAAATTCTTTGGTTCATTTATCCCATAGGAATTTACTGAGCATCTACTGTGTGCCAGATATTGTACTAAGCTCCAGGGACTCAGAGAAAAAAAAAGGACTAGAGTGGGATCTTCACAGAGGTTCCAAAAGAATAACCATGTATTTATTCCATCTAAGAAAATATAGTTTGGGAAGGAATATTCCTGGACTAAGATCTTGGAGACCAGCACTCAAATGCATGCTCTATAAATATACCTAAATTCAGTCACCAACCAAGGAAAGAAAACGAAATGAGCAAGTTGTCTAATCTCTCTGGGCCTCATTAGTTCATTTATAAAATGGAAGGGAATGGCTTACTTGTTAAAGTCCCTTTTGGCAGATTTCTTGAATAATCAAAATTCTCTCATGACCTATACTCAACCAAATGCTATTTCATCAACCTAGAGCTCCTTTCTCCTCCCCTCTTCTATTTTTGCATATTAAAAGCAACTCAGTGAGATCTGTAGTCTACTTAATTGTAGTGTATCAGTGTCAATTTCCCAGTTTTGATGAATGTGCTGGTTCCATAACATGGTACCATTAAGAGAAGCTGAGCGAGGAGGACCCTGGATCTCTCCATGCCATTTTTACAACTTCTTAGAGGAGTCTGTAATTATTTAAAATAAAAAAGTTTTCAAAAAACACTCCCGAATTCACAGCCTATCTCAAAAACAAAATTAAAACTGAAATCAATCTCTTCTTCCTTTATCTCTATTATAACATTTCAACTGCCTTATAGTTAGTTACGAGTCCACCTGCCTGCCTTGATTTTTAATTCCGGAAGACAGAACTGCATCATATTTATCTTTGCATCCTACACAGGCCTTACAATAAATAGTTGCTTTTCTAACCCAGGTTCATTTAATTAAATTCAACAAACTATGTTCAAAACACCGGTTAAAACATTTCCTTACATCTCTTATCTCATCAGGGAAGCTCTGCCTTATACCCTGCCTCCTCTTAGTGGCATTCAACAGGATCTGCCTGCAGAACACGTGCAGGCATACCACGCGCAGACTCATTTCTTCAAGGTGCCTAGGAGTAAGATGTGACTGGGAGTAACACCAACCTGGATCCCAAGGACCAAGAGAGTTAATTAACCAGTGACGGCAGAATATAGTACATAAATAGTGGAGAATCACAGAAATAAGGATGATGTTATATAAACTTTTAGGTCCTGCAATATCCTATTCTGGGTTTAGTTTTCAAATGGAAGACAATTAAAATAAAGTACACCTCTATTTGGTTCGGAAGATGCTTTCACTAAAGGTTTTTGAGATCTTGAGACTCCAGCATTGAAACATACATACATAATGGGGATACCTGGGGATTAACACAAGACGGGGCTCTGAAAGGTCATTTCTATCACTTATGACTTATATTCGTAAACGTTAGCAGCTGGGATCAGCCATCTGTAGCTGCTAAGATAAAGACATGCCTATATATTTTATGCCTATATATTTTACAACTTGTTAAATAGAGATCGTTGCAAATTATTAAAATGTGATTTCAGTAAAATTAAAATTGAATTAAATTAAAAACTTAAGTCAATGACAACCACTCTTTGAGAACACAGGTAAGCTATTGAAAGAAAAAATAATAATTGTATCAGGATAGAATGCTGCAAAAGCTAATACAATTTTTAAATTACTTTTAATGTAGTTATTTGTGCTTTATTTTGCCTCTGGGAATAACTGATGGTTGTCCTGAAATATTCAATCATGTGTAAATAGACAAATGTAATTATAATGATCAATCATTTTCCCTAAAACATGTTGGGTATAAATAGAAATTCCACTTTAGCAAAAATTTACAATAAAAATATAAAGAATAATTTTATATGGTATCTACTTTACCTGAATACCAGTTAAATTATAAAATTTGCTGTATAATTTTAAAAACTTATATGATATATAATTTTTATGATTAATGTAACAAAAATTATATTTGAAAACATATAATTTATATATATAATTTTTATAATTAAAAATGTTTTATATTAGCAGCCTTTCCTTTATTTGCCTTTGATCAAAACACAGACTACTGAAACTTAGACATATATATCAAAGTTGCTCATCTGATAAGTTGGACCAATGTGACAAATGTGGCCAAAACAATGAATATAATTAAGACCATTGTTATCTTTACTAATTGAGCTATTTTGATGACCTCAATAAAATGAGGTACCATGCTGGATATATTGGATTATATATTATATCCAATTATATCATATATATAATATAATATATATTGGATATATGTAGATTAGGTTTTATAAATTAAAATTGATATGAGTCAAATCAGAAAGCTAAAGAACTAAAATAGGATGGCCATTTTTATGTCCATATTAATAGGCAACAGGAGACAAAGCATGATCTCCACCACCACAAGTACCTGTTTATGTAAGAGTCATTAGTTGTCTGGAAAGCTGACTTAAAAGTCACAAGCTATGTGACTGCTGTGGTAAGCAGGCTAATAGTGCTCTCAAGATGCCATGCCCTAATCCCCAGAACCTGGGAATATATTATGTTATATGGCAAGGAAGAATTAGAGTTGCAGACAGAAGTGAGGTTGTTAATGAATGAGCTGATGGGAAAAGAGAATGATTATCCAAGATTATCTCGGTGGGCCAAACAATGACACTAGGGTCATTAAAGGTGGAAGAAGTAAGCAAAAAAGTTAGCATCAGAATGAAGTGATGGCAGACTCAAGTGGTCAAGGGTGGCTTTGAAGATGGAAGAGGCCACAAGCCAAGGAATGCAGAAGCTGGAAAATGCTGGAATGCTCTGCAAGCTGAGAAAAGTAAGAAAATAGATGTCCTTAGGACCTCTAGGAGGCACACAGCTATTCTGATACCTTGATTTTAACCCAGTGAGAGCTATTTTAGATGACTGACCTCCAAAATGATAAGATAATAAATATGGGTTGTTTTAAGTCATTAAGTCTGTGGCAATTTGTTACAGCAGCAATAAACACTTAATACAACTACACATCCAATTTCTAGTTCTGCATGTAAGGAGACTCAAAGCTGCCACAACATCCTAACCAGCAGCAAAAAGCTGTGCAAACTGAAATATCAACAATGTTTCCAGGATATGTGAGAGAGGTGAGAGCACACAGCAAACCACTAACCCAGTGACTGGAGAGACCTACAGCAAATATAGAGAATACTAATTGACTGAAATAGAGACTACAGACTATTGCTTGCCTCAGGAACCAGTAACGGGGAAGGAAAACCTGAACCATAAGTGGCACATTGCTGGAGGCTCAGCGTGGACAAGTCTGAGAGTTAGAAACCCTAGGGAGACCTAGATATCAGGAGGCCCCACAACTATGTGAGATTTACTGCTAGGAGCCTGACTAGGTTCCTATAGCAGGTGTCTAATAAAAGTGCCCTAGTGCTTTCAACAGGGGTGTTGGGGAAGAGGAACCATTTTGAAATATGCCAGAGCACTCTGTTCTTCTTAACAAGACCTGTTCTCAGTGGAAACTAGTTAAGCAGAGCCTAATCTGCTGGGATATCGTCAGAGCACACCAAAAGGCCAAAAAGACAATTTTAAAAGACAGAACGAGCATCAAAAACAGATATGGTAGGGATGGTAGAATTATCAAACCAGGACTTTAAAATGTTATGACTAATATGCTAAGGGCTCTAATGGATAAAATAGACAGCAATATAAGAACAGATGGGTAATGTAAGCACAAAGATGGAAATCCTAAGAAGGAACCAAAAAAGAAATGCTAGAGACCAAAAACGCCATAACATAAATAAAGAATGTCTTTGATGGGATTACTAGTAGAATGGACACAGTCTGTACTTAAGGATATCGCAACAAAAACCTCCAAGCCAAAAAGCAAAGAGAAAGAAGACTTAAAGAAAAAAATGACACCACCACCATAATAGAGTATCTAAGGACTGTATGACAGCTACAAAAGATATAACATATGCATAGTGGGAATATTGGAAGAAAAATAAAGAGAGAAAAGAAAAGAAGAAATATGGTCTAAACAATAATAACTGAGAATTACCTAAAATTAATGTCACACATGAAAACGCGGATTCAGGAAGCCCAGAGGACACCTAATAGGATTACTGTCCTAAAAACTACACCTAGGCATATCACTTTGAAATTAAGGAGAAAACCTTGAAAGAAGCCAGGAGAGGGGGTGGAAAGACACCTTACCTCCAGAGTAACAAAAATAAGAATTACGTGCAACTTTTCCTAAGAAACCTTGAGAATAGAGTAGGGGGTGCCTAGGTGGCTCAGTCAGTTAAGAGTCTGACTCATGATTTCAGCTCAGGTCATGATCTCCGGGTCTAGAATCGAGCCCTGTGTCAGGTTCTGTGCTGGTCATGGAGCCTGCTTAAGGCTCCTATCCTATCTCTCCTTCTCCTTCTGCTTGTCTCCTATAAAAAATTAAAAAAATTTTAAAAAAAGAGGTGGGGAGTAAAATATATACAGTACAGGCATGTTTCATTTTATTGTGCTTCAGAGATGTTGTGTTCTTTAAAAATTGAAGGTTTGTGGGCTCCCTGCATACAGCAAATCTATTGGTGCTATTTTTCCAACAGCATTTGTTCATTTCATGTCTCTGTATCACATTTTGGTAGTTCTTGTGGTATTTCAAACATTTTCATTATTATTTTATTTGTTATGGTGATCTGTGATCTGTAATCTTTGATTTTACTACTGTAATTATTTTGGGGTGCTACCCACTGTGGCCCTACAAGACAGCAAACTTAATTGATAAATGTTATGTGTGTTTTGACTGCTCTACTAGCTGGCCATTCCCCCATCTTTCTCCCTCTCCATAGCCTCCCTATTTGCCGAGACACGAGACTATTAAAATTATGTCAATTAATAACTCTGCAATGGCCTCTAAGTGTTCAAGTGAAAGGAAGAACCACACATTTCTCACTTTAAAAGCTAGAGATAATTAAGCTTAGTGAGGAAGGCATGTCAAAAGCTGACACAGGCTGAAAGCTAGGCCTCTTACACCAAACTGTGAGCCAAAAAAGGGATAAGATTGAAGGAAATTAAAGTGCTACTCCAGTGAACATGTGAATGATAAGAAAGCAGCCTTATTGCTGATATGGAGAAAGTTTTAGTGGTCTGGACAGAAGATCAAACCAGCCACAACATCCCCTTAAGCCAACACCTAATCCAGAGCAAAGCCTTAACTCTCTTCTGTTCTCTGAAGGCTGACCAGTGAGAAAGCTGCAGAAGAAAAGTCTGAAGTTAGCAGAGGTTGGTTCTTAAGGTTTAAGGAAAAAGGGCATCCTAGGACCCCACAAAAGCTTAATCAGTGGACCCTCTCTAGGGGCTAAGATGGATCTCATACTCAGTTTTGCAGATTCTTTTTTTTTTTTTACACCATACATCTATCCGGCTTCATGGTCTGAGGAAGACCTCTTCCGATAAATATTAGTCTCCAAACTGTAACAAATCCTGGTGTTTATATACTTTATTTCACCTTTGCAACACTGAGCTATTATTTTATCTTTTGCCATTCATTAATGAAGCATCCATAACTTTTAAAGAATTAAGTCTATAGTGAGATTACATTTGCTGTCTAATTACTGCCATAGATTAATATTCCTACTGTTTCATTATTTCTGCTAGAGTTGAGAGATTACAGCAAACTATATGATGACACAGGAGAGTTCCAAGTGGCTGGTTTCAGCTCATTATTAGTATACCTTCTTCCCTCTTTTTCACCGATATCCTGGTCTACTGGACTCACAGAGGCCTTCATCATAGACTTGTGTAGAAGCACATATATAAACCTCATCATCTCTGGAAGTTTTATACTCCATTTGCAAATCATGCTTTTCGTCCTTTGGAGGGCTTCTTTCAGAATCTACCTGCCATATATACCCTTTTATCTTTCCATTACACAAGGTAGTTTATTTAAGTTTGTACATCGTGATCAACATCTGGACAATTACCATTCATGATGGCAATTTCCATGTTCCCCAAATCTGAAGGCCATTTATTAATGGCTCAGCCCATCATACAGACCACCAAATCATTCTTTGACTACAACTATGGATAGTATTTCGCCTTGTGGGAGAGAATTAGAGGCTTGTTTAAAAATCCTTCCTCCTTTGGGATACCTGGATGGCTCAGTCACTTGAGCATCTGACTCTTGGTTTTTGGCTCAGGTCCTGATCTCAGGATCCTGAGACTGAGCCCCATTCTGGGATCCATGCTCAGCAGGGAGTTGGCTTCTCTTCCTCTGTGTCTGCCCCCACCCCCTGCTTGTGCTCTCTCTCTCTCTCTTTCTGAAATAAGTAAGTCTTAAAAAAAAAATCCTTCCTCCTTTCAAGGGAAGGGACCACTTAGTTATATGAAGATGACAAAAGAAAAGTACAAAAGCCATTCAGAAAATGGTTGTAAAAGTTAAAAATTATTCAATGGAGAGTTTATGAAGACTGAGTAGATTGTTGCCCTTTTATTAAATATTTTGAAATATTTGTAATAAGGAAAAATAATCTACATACATACAACCAAGCAACATAGCCAGTAAATAGTATTTGAAAGTCTGCATTGTGGGTACTATTGAGGAATGATTGTGATGGTAGATGAAGGAAAGATGCTATGAACACCAAAATCTTAACCTCGTGCTTACAATACTAGGTGTTGGTCTAAAGGACAAGTCATGTCTTTCTAGCAAGCATATCTGTAATGTATGGCCTCAACAACAGTTTTTATAAAGATAGAGAATAAATTCTTGAGGAGACTAGGTTATGATCTTTTGCTTTAAGCCACCCCTGAGGTTTAAGGAAAGGAACCATCTCCATTACAGAGAAGTGTAAAGTAAAGCAAGTGCTAATGTAGAAGTTTCAGCAAGTTCTCCAGATCTACTAAGATAATTAATGAGGATGGCTACACTAAACAACAGATTTTCAATGTAGATAAAATAGCCTTCCATTGGAAGAAGATGCCATTTGGGAGTTTCATAGTGAGAGAGGAGAAGTGAGTGCTGGATTCAAAGCTTCAAAGGACAGGTTGACTCTCTTGTTGGGGGTTGATGCAGTCGGTAACTTCCAGCTGAATGCCCATTCACCATTCCGAAAATCCTAGGGTCCTTAAGAATTACGCTAGATCTATTATGCCTGCACTTTGCAAATGGAACAACAAAGCCTGGATCTATTTACAACATAGTTTGTATTTTAAGCCCACTGTTGAGAACTACCACTCAAGGAAAAAAAAATTCCTCTCAAAATATTACTGCTCACTGACGATGCACCTGGTTACCCAAGAGTTCTGATGGAGATGTATGAAATTAACAGTTTTTGTGCCTGCTAACACAACATCCATTCTGTAGTGAATAGATCAAGAAATAATTTTGACTTTCAAGTTTTATTACTTAAGAAATAGATTTCATAGGGCTATAGATGCCATAGATAGTGATTCCTCTGATGAATCTGGGCAAAGTAAATTGACAATCTTCTGGAAAGTATTCATCATTCTAGATGCCATTAAGAACAACTGTGATTCATAGGAAGAGGTCAAAATTCAACATCAACAGTTGTGCGGAAGAAGTTGATTCCAGCCCTCCTGGATGACTTTGAGGGGTTCGAGACTTTAGTAAAGAAAGCAACTGCAGATGTGGTGGAAATAGCAAGAGAACTAATAAAATTAAAAGTGCAGCATAAAGATGTGACTGACTTGCTACAATCTCATGATAAAACTGTAGGGGATGAGAAACTACTTCTTATGAATTAGCAAAGAAAGTCTTACGAATGAACAAAGAAAATGGTTTCTTGAAATGGAATCTACACCTGGTGAAGAGATGAAGACTGTTGGAATGACTACAAAGCATTCAGAGTATCACCTTCGTTGATAAAGCAGCAGCAGGGTTTGACAGGATTGATTCCAATTTTTAAAGAAGTTCTACTATGGGTAAATGCTATCCAACAGCTGCACATGCTTCAGAAAAATCATTTGTAAGAGGAAGAGTCAATTGATGCAAGAAACGTCATTGTTGCCTAATTCTAAAAAATTGCTATAGCCACCCCAGTCCTCAGCGGCCACCACAGTGGCTGGCAACCATCAACATGCAGGCAAGAACCATCACAAACAAAAAGATTACAATTCACTGAAAGTTCAGATGATGGTTAGCATTTTTCAACAGTATTTTTTAATAAAGGTGTATATTTTTTAGGCATAATGCTATTGCACACTTAATATGCTATAGTGTAGACATAACTTATATGCACTAGGAAACCAAAAGAATCATTTACTTGGTTAATTGTGATATTTGCTTTAATGTCGTGGTCTGGAATGGAAGCTGCAATATCTCCAAGGTATGCCTGTATACCTTGTGACCAAGTGAGACCTATCCCAGATAGGCAAGGCTAGTTCAACATTCAAAAATCAATTAATGTAAACCAACACATCAATATATTAAAAAAGAAAATCAATGAACATACCAATAAATGCAGAAAAAGCATTTAACAAAATCCAATACCCATTCACAGTAGAAAACTCTCAGTAAACGAGGAATATAGGGAACTTCCTTGACCTAATAAATAACTACAGCTACTGTCATACTTAATAGTGAGAAATTCAAAGTTTTTCCAACAAGTTTAGGTACAATCCAAAGATATCTCCTCTCACCACTCCTTTTCAACATCATAACTGGAAGTTCTAGCTAAGGCAATAAGATCAAGATGAAGACAAAGATGAAGAAGAAATAAGGGGTTTACAGAATGAGAAGGAATCTTTATTCATATTTATTCACAGATGATCATGATCATCTATGTAGAATATCTAAAAGACCTGACAAAAAATTCTTGGAACTAAGATAGGTAATAGCAACATTGTAAGATACAAGTTTAACATACATAAGCCAGTGATTTCCTATATACAGAAATATAGATAGGATTTGAAATAAAAAATATAATACCATTTATTTTAGTACCACCTAAAAATGAAACACCTTGGTATCAATTTAACTTAAATGTGTACAATATCTATATGAGGAAAACCACAAAACTCTGATGAACAAAATCTATGAACTAAATGAATGAAGAGATATTCCATATTGTTGAATAGGAAGACCCAGTGTTATCAAGATGTGATTTCTCCCTAACTTGATCTGTGTAGGTATGCAATCTCAATCAAAATCCCAGGAAGTTATTTTGGGGATATTTACAAACTGATTCTGAAGTTTATATGAATGAGGCAAAGGACCAGGATAGCCACCACAATACTGAAAGAGAAAAACACAGCTGGAGAACTGACACCACCTTGACTTTAAGACTTAACATAAAGCTACAATAATCAAGACAGTGTTGTATTGGTGAATGAACAAATAGGTCAAATGACCTGAATAAAGATCCAAGGAAAAAACCTACATACATATAGTCTACTGATCCTTGACAAAGTTACAAAGTTAATACAATGAAGTGAAGATACTCTTTTCAACAAATGGTGCGGGAACAACTGAACATCCACATACCAACAAATCAATGTAGACACAGAAATTACATTTTTTCCAAAATATTAACTCTGTAGAACACAGATCTGAATATAAAAAGCAAACTAAAAAAGTTTCCTAAAAATATTCTGCATATGTATGTATTAGATTTTATCCTTCTAAAAAGGACATTATGCTGTAGATATCTTTCAGGACTTACTTTTTCTCTTAATATAAGATTGCTTAGGGTCATTCATATTGTTGTATGTCAGCCTCATTCATTACTTTTGACTGCTACAGAATATTCCATTATTTTTTATTTGTATAAAGAGACTATAGTATATCTAAAGAGCTTCTATTGAAAGTTTAAACACTTTGGTTTTCACACTGAAGTCTTTAGTCCTTCTGAAGGTTCTTGTACATCTCATAAGATAGAGACCGAAACTATCTCTTTCCAGATGTGTAACTTTTTTCCCAGCTCCATTTACTGAACTGTCCCTCATTTTCTCACTAATCTAAAATGCCTCACATATGATGTTCTGAAGTTCCATAGTTGTGTTGGTCTGTTTAGGAATTCCCTGTTCCACTGGCCAATTGGTTTAACTCTACGCTGACTGACTTTTATTAGCTTCTTAGTAAATCCTGGTATTTGGTAGGGTGAGTTCCTATTCTCTTTTTCAAAAACAGGATACCTGGTTTTTGGCCCTTTGCTTTTTCATTAAAATTTTAGTATCATCTTAAGTCTATAAACTAGATTTTGATTATAAAAGTACTGGAAATGTAATGTCTATTGTAATGTGAGGATCTGTAGCTTTAACTCTTTAGTTTTCCTGTGCATGACCATGTTAATTCTCTACTCAGGGCTTTTTGTGTTTGAAGTATGTTTCATAATGCATCTATAGATTTCTTGCATACCTTTTGTTATATTTATTCTAAGAGTATTTGATATTCTCTGATACCATAATAATATCTTCTTTTTAATTGTTTCCAAGGACTTTGTTGCTGGTATGTAGAAATTCAACTGACTTTTTAATTTATTTTTATATATAATCCTCTTGGGAAACTTTTCTTCTATAATTTCTAATGATGTGTTTATAGAATTTTCTGGGTCTTCATGAAAACTTCACATCATCTACAAAAAGTGATATTTTAATTTCCTCTTTTTCACTCCTTATTCCTCTAATCCCTTTTTCTTGTTTCATTATGCTAAGATTTCCATTAGAAGTGCCTATCACAATAGGCACATTTTGTCTCATTCTTGATTTTAATGGTAACACTTTGACATATACATTGAGATCAATGCTTGTATTGATTTTTTTAAAGTATTTTTTAAATACTTTTTTAAAAGACTATTTTTTAATATTTTTTAAAAGACTGTTTTTTAAAAGACTATTATTATTTTTTAAAAGACTATTTACTTGTCAGAGAGAGAGAGAGAGCACACAAGCAGGCAGAGTGGCAGGCAGAGGCAGAGAGAGATGCAGGCTCCCTGCTGAGCAAGGAGCCCGATGTGGGTTGATCCCAGGACCCTGGGATTATGATCTGAGCCAAAGGCAGCGGCTTAACCAACTGAGCCACCCAGGTGTACCTATTATAGATAGAATTCATCCAGCTATTTCTAGTGTACTAAAAGTTTTGTGTTGAATCATTATTTTATCAGATGTCTTTTCCATTTAATGGGATGATTATTTGACTTTTCAATTTTGTTATTGATGAATAAAATATATGGATTTCTGATAGAAACTGCTCATATACACCTGAGATAAATTCATCTATTTTTGGTATATTATCTTTTTTTGGGACGCCTGGGTGGCTCAGTTGGTTGGACGACTGCCTTCGGCTCAGGTCATGATCCCGGAGACCCGGGATCGAGTCCCGCATCAGGCTCCCAGCTCCACGGGGAGTCTGCTTCTCCCTCTGACCTTCTCCTTGCTCATGCTCTCTCACTGCCTCTCTCTCAAATAAATAAATAAAATCTTTAAAAAATATATTATCTTTTTTTACATGTATTTGCATTCAATCTGCAATGTTGTTTAAGATTTGGGGCACCTATATTTCAAAAAAGTAAAATGGGCCCAAGCTTTTCTATTTTTATAAAATCTTTTTTTGTTGTTTTGGGATGAGGGCTATACTAGCCTTCTTGAATGAGTTAGGAAAGGCTTCTTTTTCTGTTAGGGGAATTTGGAGAAAAGAAAACATATCAATGTATGAAGTTTTATCCCTGGAATTGCATAGGAAATGTATTACAGTGGTTACCCTGGGGAAGAGGGATAAAGACTTAGAGCACAGTGTGATGACAAGGGAGAAGGAGACCTCTATTTTCCCTGTAATCTCCCTGAGCTGTTTGGTTTATTCATCCTGTTCATATATTACATAATAACTTAAGGAAAAAATGTTGAAGAATGAAAGTATTTTCTGTACCACAAATAGGAAGCCATCCTATCAGCGCTTTTAGAACCCTGTTGGAGGTGGCCTTCAGGGTACACACAGAGCCCAAGTGAAACACCTGGTATTTATTCTGCAGTTCAGATTTTTACTAGACCTCTCCTGTGTCCTATCCTCCTATAGGGGTATTTTATGTTTTGTTGCCCAGCATCCAATGTTCATAGTCCTGGTACCTGCTGCTACTTTCCAACAAGAGGAACCCCACATTCTTCCACCCCCTGTGCTCACAACTGAGTGGGACTCCACTCCAGCTTTGGGAATGGTTCACAATGCCTAAACCCTGGTCAACCAGCAAACCACATTTGGCTGCTGATGACTTTTGCCAATGCAATCACAGAGAGTCTCAATGCTCTGGTTGGAAATGATGGGGCTAAGAAACCCTACTGTCTCCTGAATGTAAAGAACGTGAGGCCTGGAACTAGTCCATCTATTTTGCTACCTTGCTTTTATTTAGCTCACCCAGATGCACACAGGAAGACAGATGGAAGGCGTGCAGAAAGGGGCTGGGGCTCTAGTGACATAACTGGAGTCTCTGATTTAATCTCTCCCTGAAGTTCCAGACCTATTCAGTGACCACTCCACTACCTGAACAAACAAGTCTAGTCTCTATTTAAGTCAGTGCAAGTTTGGTCTTATTTTACTTGCCCTACAATGTTCCTTAACTGGCACTACCCCTCTTTGTAATAGGAGGAATTTACCAAGCAATATCCATACCTGGGAGAAAGAAAGGTACAGGCAAAGCAGTGCTTCCACATTGTGTAAAAAAAGATAGATAGATAGATAGATAGATAGATAGATAGATAAAACTTCAACGGGTATGTGTGTGTAATTTAAGACAAATTAACGGTCCGTATTCCAGAAAATGCTGCCTTTTCAATTGGTTATATTGCTTTAATGACCACATCGGGATTTTAAACTCCTGAGACATGGGTTCCTAAGTGGCAGAAAGAATAGAGTCGGGTAGCAAGTTCATAATATCTGTTGGAATCTTGATGCTTCCATAAGGTGACCTTGGAAAGTTAATATAAGGTGTTTTGAACACATTTTCATCAACTCTACGATGAGCATAATAACATTTCCCAGGCAGGTTTTTGTAAGAGTTCTATGAGATAAGAAGTGCTTGATATAGAGTAAGTGTTCAGTAAGTCACAGAACATTGTGGTATTCTTTTTAATTAAAAGAAGTAGTGTGTGTGTGTGTGTGTGTGTGTTGCCTTAAAAAATCATCATGTGAATGGAAACAGCCCCAGGTTTTACTAGCCTAGGGTATTTTATGTTACAAGTTACACATGATTTTTTTTCCCACTTGATATTTTCCCTTTTAATATTTCCTTTCTGGTCCAGAATGGAGAGAGATCCAAAGAGTACATCTCATGTGCACTCACCAGCCCCTGAGTCTGCTGGATGGGCTCCTTCACCCCTCTGCTGAGACCCAGGCTTCAGTCCAAGTGCTTCTTTGCTTTGGTCCCGGCTTGCCCAACTGGCACCAGGCAGCTCTGAGCTGGCCCTGTGGCCCTCTCAGGGGTGGTGCTGGCAACTGGACTCTACTCTTCCCCGGGTTAATGCTAGTAACCCGTTACTCACCTTGCTCATCTGTTGGATCTCAGTGCTGTTTGTGATTTTTGGATCACTGCCCTTCCTGCTGCTGTTAGAAGTATCACCCTTGCCACATCTCATCTGTTTCCAGCTGCCCTGTCTTGGTTCCACAACCAGATGTTCCAGTCTGTTCTGTGCCCCACTCCCACAATGAATAATTCCACTCCACAGCATTGAATAAAACCCACAGTGCTGTGTTCACTAAGCCTCTTCTCTAGTTTCAATCCATGAAACACCATATGCAATTTTAACAAAAGAAGCTTACCTTAGTCTCAGTCACTAAAACAGCTCTAGGAAATATTTCTCTATTTGTGTATTTCCATTCTATATTACAGCTTTCTTCTCTGATATTGTATGTGGCTATAAAGTAGTGGGTACAAATGTGGTCCCATTTATTTTTTCATGCAATAAATGTGGATTTAATGTTTTATTATAAATTGCTGCTACTGTAAAAATTTACCTCTTATAATAGCATACTTTATTATTTTTGAAGTTGCCAAGGTGATCTTTTATTTTATATAGTTGATAACTTTATTTTGCAATTGACAGAAATAATTTCAAACTAGAATACGCCTTCTCCACAAAGCAAATAAGTAGTATTTTCAAGTGAATAAAAAGAAAGAATAGGCCTCAAATAAAAGTGGAATAACAGAGAGGATCATCTTTCAGTTTTATAGCCTTTCTGTCCATGATACAACATTTGACTTGTAACCTTCCCTTTATGTGCACCATCTGCATACTGCTACGATACAGGATATGGGAGATGAGTCCAGGTCGTTTGGATCTATAATATTAAGTATGAACATAACATCTAAATAGAATGAGCCCGGTCTGGGGCAGTGGACTAGAAGTCATATAATTTCTATCTCCCAGCCACCATTCATTTGTTACGTCCTTGAGCAAATCATTTAACCTTTCTATGCCTCAGATTTTCTAAGAAGTAGGATAATACCTATTCCCATCACAGGCATTTGTAGGGCAAAAAAAATCAGAATTAAAACTGTCTGGCATTTTACATAAAAAGGCTTTAGAAAAAAATAATTCCCAGGCAAGGCAGTAATTTGCAAACAAACTCTATCTACCTCGGCCACCACCTTTATATATGTGGATTCCTTGTTAACCTCAAGAGAGGGAGACAGACACATAACTCTCGCTAGAAGCCCAGACTAATATAATAATAACAAGATATATCAAGCACTTGCCATGTGTCAGGCGCTGTTCTAAGTGCTTTACATATATTACCTCTATTAATCCTCACACTAACCATAAGAGGCCGACACTCTCGTTAGTTCAGTTTGGGAAAGTTAGGTAGTTGAGCGAAAGTAGACACGAAGGAGGTTAAACAGATTGCCCAAGGTTATACTACTGCCATGGGGTACGGCCACGTCTAGCTCTGTGGTCTGATGCAGAACAGTTAGCCCCAACCCGGAAGGCACAGCCATCCTTACTCTGTTGGACTCTGTTGGACAAACTGAGAACTGCTCAGAGGGGAAACTAATTCTAGTGGAAGACATGGCCAAGGAGCACAGATCCGGATCAAAAATCAGTATTGGAGGAAACACGTGATTTTTTTTTTTTTACAGCATGATGCCTGTAATTTGGAATGTTCTTTAGACCAGTAAGCCACTCAGTAAGTCAATGAACAATTCTTGAGCACCTACTATGTTCTGCATACTGTTGTTACCAATAAAGATATCAGTAAACAAGAAATACAGAGTCTTCATCTTCAAAATAAAGTTCTCTTTGTGGCTGAAGAGGAGAGAATGCACAAATAATAAACAGGCAAACAAATCAATAACTAGCATGCTTTCAGGTATTAAAAATTATTATGGGAAAGACAGGGAATGGGTTTATTTTGAGTCCTTGGAAGAGGACAAGAGAGCAAAATTAAAGGAAGTGTTTTCTGGAAAGCCATCAAGCAGCATCAGAAGCAGGGTTTATAAATTTTGTAACAGTTGTATGAGTGAGAAAGTACTTTTCCTACCTGAGTCGCTATAGAAGGCAGCAGGAACACAGGAACTAAGCTACAAGCTGCATCGGTCTTCTTATTTTCATTCGTGTTGGAGAACAGACACCGTTCTTCATGCTAACAGAAGAGTAGGCAAAGAACAAGAAAAAGAATTCACTGAAAAAATTAAATACAATAATAAACATGAAGCAACAAACACAAAAGTAAGTCTCAACATAATTAAAGAAGTGAAAATCAAATTGCAATGAGATTTTTCCTTTTCTTAGTTTGGTATGGACTGTTCAAAATGTAGTATCTAATGTTGGGAAGAGATGTGGAAAACCACACATTTTTCTACCGCATAACGATTTATTGAGTGCTTACTATGTATTTTGCTAGGCAGCAATGACATACGCATTTCTTTGACAAACACTTACAGAGGATCTATGGTGTATGAGGTGGTTTGCCGAGGATTAGGGGTTCCTGGTGGATGGGACAGGTATGGATCTGCCCTCTGGGAGCTTACATGCTAGCAGAGGAGACAGACATTTGAAACATGCACACACACCAAAATATAAATAAAACAGGGAAAACTGCTCTAAAGAAGATATCGTGGCTCCTATTGGAGGTAATATTACAATTAACCTACTTAGGGCAGGAGAATTTGCCTTTGAAGAATTAACATTTGATCTGAACTCTAAAAGATGAATAGAAATTAGTAGGGCCAACTGTGGGAAAGCCCTTCCTGAGCAAAATCCACAACATGAACAGAAGCATGAAGTAAGAAGGAACTGGTATGTTTGAGAAACTGTAAGAAAAAGCAGTGTGGCTGGAGTCGCGGGGGCGAGGGGACAAGAAGGAAACAGCGGGGATGAGGTGGAGAGACAAAAAGGGAGCAGACTGTAGGGCAATGAGAAGCCGCTGCAGAGACTTAAGTAGACAAGTGATAAGACCAGAAATAGGGATGAAAAATGCAGAAAAGGTTTGTCTGTAAAGAACCAACAGTAGGTTATTTTCAAATATAGCTGGGGAAAATACAATTGGCATAAAAATTTTGTTGGGCAATTAGGCAGTATCTCTAAATCTAAAAATCATTTGCATCCAGTAACCCTTCATATTCCAAGGAAATCCTTGCATATGTGCAATGATGTTAGTATTACTGAAAATCACAATCAGTCTGAATGTCCATGAAAAGGATATCAAATTAATATAACATAATATGACCATAAAATGAAATACAATACATGTATTATAAAAGAATGGATGAATCTGCATATATTATCCTATAAAGATGTTTTTAAAATAGCCAAGTTTGGTGCTCTCAGTATAGTTCCATCCCAACTGTCTTAAATAAACCAATACACACACACACACACACACACACACACACACACACACACCGGGGGCTTTATACTTTATACTTTAAACACTCCTATTTTGGTAGATTTCATTATAATAATTATTTATTGAAATGTAATGTTCATCACTAAAGATACTGAAACAGTACAGTTACAGAAGACATTTTTAAGGGGAGTATGCATTTTTATAATAAAAGAATAGAAATGTATAGACAGATGAAAAGCTAGATGCTTGCCATTATTGGTCAGCACATTCTTCCATTAAAAAGTAATGCCAACTAGTAGACAACATAACCAAATCAAGTTAACAAGCTAGAGAACAAATTCCATTTCCAAGTTTTTACATAATTTGCTATTGTTTATTTTATTCGTATTTATTTATTGCCAATATAGTACGACATATTGGTAGGTAGTAATGTTTCTATTTGTTTTAGACCCTCTAAGACTTTGAACAATGATTGGTTCATCATAAGCATCCAATAAATGATTGTTGAAGTCTAAGACTCATAAAAGCTAACTTCTGATCCCTTAAACTCAAGAAATCAGCCTAGAAAAATGACAAATACCTGAGGCCATTATGAGAAAGAGGCAACCCCATGTCCAAGAACCCCAATTTACTATCCAAAGAGAACATTCAAACGGACTGCTAACAAAAATGATCATAGCCATGACTCCATCTGATCTCTGAAATGCTATTTCTCCAGACATCACAGAAGACTTCCTTTAAGGATAATGTCACAGCCAACTAAGATCTCATCAGGGACTTCTAATGCCCATTAAAATCATTCTAAAAACTCTCAAGCTGAAGCCAGCAAAGCATCATTTAATTATGCAGGATTTCTGATTGCTTATCATTCACTCTTTTCTCATTCAGCTCTTTACCCCTCATGCGTCTCCTCTACGGAGAGTCTACGTCAATCTGAACAGCGGCCTTTGTTAAGGAAGATATGAGCAGGCAAAAGAGGGGAAGGATCAATCAGAGTCTGAAAAAAAATTTGGCAGTAAGCACGTTTTTTCCTGAAATTCCTATAGCATTGCCTCATTTACAACTTATTTATGTGATAGGCAGCCATCTTACAAATTTTAAATCTCACTTCTTTTCCCAACTGAAAGTAAATGTTAATACATATCAAATGAATGAGACTTATAAAATAGTTGTATGTTTGAGAATTAAAAGGAAATGTCCCATAGATTACCGATGAAGCAGGATTTGGAGACACACTGAAAAACAATTTTATAGTCATTTTGCATAGAAGGGAATAAGAAAATTTCATTGGAATTATGTCTTACATTTTGACATGAAAGATAGTAACTTCATTGTAAAATAATAACATATTCTGGGGGGATAACCTTGAATTAAGTGATTTAAGGCTTCTCTAACAATGCCAAATGAAAGCTATTAAGTCGATACTCATCCACTTTGACTTTAGTCTTACAGTTCTGTGAGGATTCTGAATTTCAACAGTGTTAGCATTTTAGATTAAATAATTCAAAAAATGTGTGTGTGTGTGTGTGTGTGTGTGTTATTCCTTTAAACAGCCACCCACCAAAAGAATAATTGTTAAGACTGTAAAAGGCGCCAAAGATGAACATAAATCCTCATTTTCATTTTTCAATTTCTGTGACATGGTGTGTGTTTCCTCTCCATAAAGCAATCAGAGATAACTTTGGACAAGCCAATTCAGATAACTTTTCAAGGAAACACATTAACTCTGTTTTCAGTACAGTTCCATTGGAAGTCATTGACAATTGATATTTGACAACCTGAAAGCATTTCCCGATTTGGAGCAGGTGCAGTTTTCAATAGGCATGCTCCACAGACAGAACAACAAAACCCTCCTTGATGTGATTACACTTATTATTCTGTGATTGCTACTTCCTGATCAGGGATACATTTAGTCATTAAAAAAAAAAGTACTATAGAATTACCCATGGATTATGCATGAAATTGTTGGGGAAGGGGAAGAGCACAAGAGAAGGCTCTCAAATATTTTCAGTTGAGGTAGGGTAAATGACAGCTCCAGGTGGAATTCTGTACAACAGAGGGCCATGATTAATACATTGTGTTTATTTAAAAGAAAATGGGAACATGGAATATAGCAGAGTATTTCTGAAGACACTGTTTGAGGGAAGGGTAAATTGGTACAAAATATGAAGCTCTCATTATTGCATAAATATATGCATATTTAAATGAATATGCATCATTTAAAGGGTGAGAGGAAGACAGAGAGGACTCCAGTCAGGGTAGTACTCAGTTTTGCTGTGGACCTAAAACTGCTAATAAAGCCTATCTGAAAAAAATAAATTAATCCACTGGGTGTAATATGCAACTGATAAATTATTGAACACTACATCTGAAGCTAATGATATGTTGGCTAATTGAATTTAAATTAAAAAAATTTAAAAAACTAAAAAAATAAATTAATCAAGGTGGTATAAAAAAGTCAAATTATAAAAAAAGACGTTCGATATGACTCCACTGTAAAAGTACACACATATAAACACAAAAAAGAAAATCAAATTATAGACACCAAAATATAACATAAAGGTGATAAGATTAGGGATAAATTTTATTTTCTTCTTTTCCTAATTTCCTAGAATACTTTCACTAAATTTGTTTAAATATCAAAATGCACTTCCCCAAACTTTATAATGAATGCCCACATCTTTTATGACTCCTCAGAGCTATGAAATGTGTGCATTCTTTCCCTCTTTTCTTTGGTTCTCCGTTTTTGCTCCTCATTGCTTCTTTAGTATGACTGATAACCAATACAGTAAGCATTTAAATGTTTACAGAGCCAACTAATACTTTGTTTCCAGAACCCAAAAGAACCAGAGAAATTTCTAGAATTATGAAGAGGGAATAAGAAGTGGCAAGTCAGTAAGTCAGGAGCAGTTCATTTTCTTTCATTTTAGTCATGTAGCATTACCTGAAACAGCAATTTACTTTTTGCAAGGGCCCATTAAATGAGTGTCGTCAATTTACAAGTGATGTCACACCGTGATTTGGAGAAATCTGTCGTTAGCCATAGGCCCATAACAAACAGTGGGTCTGCCTTATTCTCCTCCTCTTCAACCAGTGGCATATTTATAACATCTTATTTTTGCAAATGGCTGCTCTCTTTCTCATTTGTGAGCATAACACAAACCTACATATATTATGGTTCTTTGAGGGCCACACATTAGGTATTTGCCCTTGAAGTTCCTCTGTCTCTTCAGCGAATACAGAGGGATTTGAATGCGACTAGTCTATTACCCACTACACTGAAGATTTTTGGTTTTTGTTCATATTTCCATTTTTGACTTTGCATTAAATAGCACCAAATACTGAATCTATAGCTACATTTTTCATGTAGAATACCTTTCCCTCATATTCAGAACTTCTCAATTACCTGCCATAAGGAGTGAGCAACCAGTGAATCTGGATCAAAACCACCAATTAGTTTCTCGAAGTCTTGAGATTTCTGCCACAGTCTCTACCCAGCTACTTCCAAGGAAAGTCCACACTCACCTTCCTGGTATTCAAATTTTTTCTCCCTCCACAGAGTTCCTTTCCACCCAAATACTCTCCTACCCCACAATTAGGAATTTCTGCTCTTGGACAGCCAGACTACCTACTTTGTCATCAACATGACATCCACATTCCATTCTCTGCTTTTATTCATGGCCAGGTCTCCTCTTGAAAGTCTGCTGACCCTCTCCGCACAGTGTTGAGTGAAATAGTCCTATGGACATGGCAGTGAAGCTGAGCCTTGATCCCAAATCCTGAACAATGTACATTCCCAAAACACAACACCTTGCTAACAAAGATGAAGATTAGGCTGGGGGCATTCTGGTAATTGAGTGTTAACATTTTGAGAAATGCATAAAAATGAGCAATTTTAGTATAAGATCTTTGAAAAAGATAGAGTAGGGATTCTTAGGTCATAAATCACTTTTCTTTCCCTGACATTGTGTCTGTGGGTATTTAAACCCCCTAAATTGACCTTACAGACTAAATGTATGCCTCATGAAAAAATGAAAAAATTTTCATTTTCTTCTCATGAAAAATCGTAGACCTGGAGCTTTCTGTGGTATGTTTCAACAGATATTTAATAGAAATATACAACATCTACAGGGAATATTTGGCGCATAACCAGGGGGCAATATCCAGACCTCTACTCTGAAGAGGGAAATCTATTAAATAAACACAGCAAGTCTGCCTTATTCTCCAATCAATTAAAGGGTCAATTAAATAAATTCCAATCAAGTCCCCTTCTGTTCTTCTTGCTGGAGTGTCAGTTGAACAAGACGTTGTGATGGGTCTATCCAACTGGGGAATCCACATGAAATTGGTGGCTGTGGTGTCAGAGGAGACCCATCTCAGGTGTTTTTATTTAAATATAATCTTGATCTTTGAAGTGAACTGTAGGTATGTGCACACAAATTATGTACAGAGGTATGTATAATTAATACACAGGTTTGTTGTTAGCTTATAATCTTTCCTATCCTGGTATTTGCAATGCCCATAGTCAAGTGGAGTGGGGGTATATTTCAGTCTACTTTTTCCGCCAATTCTACACTAATAATAGTAATAATAATAATAATACATATTGATCACTTACTGTATGCCCTATTTTCAACTCTATGTCTTCCTAATCCCTTAATTCTTACATTACCTCTCCATTTCACTGATGAGAAAACCAAGACACCCTCAATCATTCTCAGTGACCCAGAAAGTCTGAGATGTTCTTTGGTGTCCACAGAAAATTCAGAGGGTCTCTCTCAGGCCCATTTATAACAAGATGAGACCTTGTAATCTCTACTTCCACCCTTATCGTCATGCCTGTGGGCAGGAATTCTGACAGGAACTTACCACAGCCTCTGGCTTCATCAGAGAAAAATTAACATAAATCCATCTACTCCACCCTGCCATATATTAATTACTCAAAAGATACATGCTAAACAAACAAAGAAATTAACCAAATATATATTAATACAGGTGGGCTTCAAATGTCTGGAAAGCACAGAAAACTGAAAAGGGTTAACATTAAAGTCACCACTGAGAAAGCAAGCATTTTAGAAGCAAATTTACCCATGCCTCATTTTTTTCCTGGGACCAGCGCTCTTTTCTGTCCACGGGGCAGACTTACATAGAAATACCATGAGGGGGTTTCAAAGGAAGGAATGGTTGTCAGGCAATTTCTATTGCGGACAGTTCGATCTCAAATGATTTATGAAGTTTTAGTTGTTTATTGTACAGAATTGCCTTACATGAAGGACATTTCAGTCCAGGTGGATATCGTAGGGCCCTCATTAGATTAGTTAGGTGGCGGGAAATGGCTTTAATTTTAGTGAGAAATGCCTCTGATTATACCCCCTCCCCAGAAATCCTATTCATTACATAAAAGTCGAGGGGCAATCCACTTAGGACTAACATAGGAATGCGTGTCCTCTTGTGAACAAATAAGCAAAATGAAGACAACGGGTGGTTGCATAGGTAATTACATAGCATATCTAACAATTAGAAAATAATCCTCTGAGAACACAAGTAGTGGTCGAATTATACTCGAACATACCTTCAAAACTGCTCCACAGAGAAAACCGTTTTGTACTGATTTCTTTTGCATCTCTCAAGACAATAGTGAACCGTCACCCATTTCCAATGTTTTTCCTGACTTATAGTGTATCATGGTACCACTTACTCTTCATCATTACAGAATTTTAGAACTGGCAAGGTCCGCACAATAAATGGTTCAGTGATATCCTCTACAACACCCAACTGGATCATAGATGAGGGAGAACAGAAATCTACCCTCCTCCTCAACATATCTTATTATCTCTGAATAAGGTCATCCCAATTAATGTAGAAATGATGAGATAGAAGAAAGTTAAATGAAAGCAAGTACACCTTGAGAGGGTATCAACAACTATATTATTCTAACTAAAACAGAATCTTTGTTTATCTAGTCTTGTCATACCTTTTTCTAAATCACTGCATTGTTCACAGCTGATTAATCGGCATCAATGTATTATTATCTAATAATAATGGAAACAAATCTAACCATTATAATTTTCAAGAATCAGACCATTTGAACTGCTGTGAAATTGCTCTCACTGATCCTAAGAAGAGTAGTAGTTTTGCATGTTTCATGAATATAAGCGACTTTAATTGAATTGATTCCTCGCAACTAATTATGTGACAGTGTTTGTTGTTATTCAGCACGTCACTATAATGCTTTACACAAGCACACAAAAACTCTGATGCAGAAAAATCATAGATGAGCAACTTTTTTACCGACGTGAAAACTTTGATGAAGTTGGTAATTTTGAGTACTACAAGCACTGGAACTAGACTTAATTTCACCTCCGGGAAAAAAAGCCAATATAACGTCAAGTAGCAACACTGACTGTTATCCAATCGTGATACTGAATGTGTAACCTGGTAACAGTACAATTCTTAAAATCAGGAAAGGCAAAAAGAAAAGATTGCTCATATTCTCAGCAGATATATTCTATCTTCTAAAAAAATAAAATAAGCCCACCACTTTCTATAACAGAAATATGTGAATGTATCCAAATTCTCTACCAACATGGTATTCTGGGGGACTATAATGAAAACACGAGTTTTGTTAACATAAAAGGAATATTTCATGAGATTTCTGTGCCTACAAGTGGTACAGCAAAGTGATAAAACAATATGGAAATGTGTCTCAAGGACTATAACACAGCTACTGTTTTGAGTCAATGATCTTGCTTCTAGGATATTTATATTAAGAAAGTAATTACATGAAAAAAATCTGTATAAAGTTGCCAGTTGCAATACCATCCACAATAATGAAGGAAATCAAAATGTTCTATACCAGATGAACAGTTCAATCAATTCTGACACAGTAGCTCTCTCGATGTAATATAATTTACCCCTTGTAATTATAAAATCTATGTGAAAATAGAAAAATTTATCGATGTTAGTTGAAAAAATGCAAAATACACAATAGGTGTATAGGGATGATAATTTTTTTAATCTGGGAAAAACTGTGAAGGAGGATTCTACATGAAGAGTGTATTTGATTAAGGCAGTAAGAGTAATAAGGATTTTATTTTTTCACAAAATATTCCTTTACTCCAGTGATTTTTCTCTACTATCAAAAAGTGAAGAAAAATAGTTGAAGTATAAATTCCAGAAAGGGGAAATTAATTCAAAACAAGAATTTTATAATCTAGAGTAAGCAGAAGGTGAAGGTTACCTGCTATCAAGTAAAAGGTATAGTGTTTTCTTTTCGGTTCAATTCAATCATATAACCTAGGATTAGCTTACAAGCTATTTGCACAAAGAGAAAAATGGGAAGATGGTCTGCTGCTTACTCTCACCTATTAAGAGGACTGCTCAGGGCATCACTATAAATTCTGAAAATCATAGATGGCCATATTTAACTTGGAATAGCAAATTTTGCCACGAAACATGCTAAATTGCCAGCACTTTCTTAAAGGGTGGCACTGTATATTTGATGTACTATTATGTTTCACACAATTTAACTTACCTCATCTCTTAATCTCCTTATACTGGCTTTATCAAAAATGACAATAAGACATCCTTCCATTTCTTGGCAAATGCCAAGAATGAATCACTACTAACACTATAGCAAACACCTAAAGGCCACTGTGCATTTATAGTTACAATAAAATGTTGTATCTAATGTGGAATTTTATCACTTTTTGGTGTCGTTCTAATACTAACGTGATCATTGCACCATTGGGTTGTTTTATGAGGCATTTGTTCACCTCCAGAGTAGATAAACTGGAGGAATGAAGGTTAGAAATTTCATCCCGATGGTGGGACTGGGTTATGACTTAGAAAGAGTGCCAAATAGTACACGAGAGAGTGCTTTGCATAGGTCTTCTTCTCTGCCTGTATTTTCCCTGTCCACTAAACTAAAAATTACAGTAAAATTACCGCAAAATTAATATTGCTTCATAACACTAAAAATAATACAAAAAGAAATTTTCAGGTGAAAAGTGAAGCCCAGGTAAATTGTAAAGAACAAATATCTAGCTGATTTGTAATTGACAGTGTGTGTCAGTTAACTGTGGATTCCTTTTCCTTTGTAGGTTTAATTATATCCCTCCGTACTCCCTGCTTCTTCAATTACAGGAAATATGAAATGATTCTGAGTTTTCTTTAGAATAAGCAGCAACTAGATCGAACACTTGGATAAACCATGTGCCAACATCTTGAGTCTGTAGTGTTAAAATTTCACATGAATTGGCTCTTCGCTAAAACTTTCACAATTCTCAGCTGGAAATTTTTGAGACGAACAGCATGCTAAAGATCATACATGATTCATAATTGCTTTCTGAATCAAATTTTTATTTTGAAACGATCTTAAGTTTACAGAAAAGTTTCAAAGATCGTTCAGAGAGTTTCTGCATGCCCTTCATCCAATGTCTCCTATTGTTGGCATCCTACATTTGTCAAAACTGAGAAAGCAACATCAGTGTATCATTATTAACTGAGTTCCAGACTTTGGATCTCACCAGTTCTTCCAATAACATTGTTATTCTGTTCTAGGAACCGATCCAGCATAGCACATTGCATTTAGTATAATTCCTTGTCATAGGAAAAAAAGAGGTGCATATAAATTATTTAATCATAAAATAATATTCGCACATCACCATTTTCCCGACTTCATTTCACCTCTTCCCAAAAGCACTTGTAGTAAATACACAGTATAAAATATCAATCACGGAAAGAAAAATACAACATTCACTAATAGACAAGGATCATGTTTGTGTAGTCCATGTGCACTGTCCAGAACACCAAGGACAGTTTTATTACTGTTCTTTTTTTTTTTAAGTTTCTAGATCAAAACTGTGAAGTTCATGCCTATGGGACTAGCTGGCAGGTCCCGGATCTCTTCAATGAGGAAAGCCACTCCCTGCGTATCCCTCCAAAACACACTCCCAGCTTATATCCCATCCAGGAAAGAGCTACGTGGGTTTTCATAATCAAGAGAGAGGACACTGATGTCTAATTCACCTTTTGTAGCTGTAGTTCACGCTGCCTCCAGTACCGCTGGTGAATGTGGGCTTCCCAAGACGGAGGGCTGTCCAGGGGCCATAATGGAAGGTGCCTCGCTGCTTGGGCCTCTTGATTACTTTAACAGAAACCAACAGCTCAGCCTCTGAGCTCAAACTGTTCAAGCTTGCTTCTTCCTGATTGCCAGCGCCCCATTCTCTTATTCCTAGATGTTTCCATTTAGGGATCGCATAGTCTTTCTAGCAAGGCAGCAGACATTGAAAACCATTCAGAATGATTCTCAATTCAGACTCCCAGGACCTAGAGTCAGTCCTTTTCTGCCACCAGCTTCATCTCTTCCTACTCTGACCATAGGAGTTGAGTGTCTTCTTTCTTTACCAGCACTCACAATGAAAAGTACTGACCCCAACTACTCTGCTCTCTCAACTGGAGCTTTATATGCCTTCCCTGAGCCCCAAATATTCAAAACACAAAATCTTGTTTGAGGTTTTCTTAAGGGAGGAGACTGGCATGTGCTTTCCTTTGGGTCCCAAACAATATAACGACCTTGTCCTTGAAGCCCAGGGGCGGGGAGCAGACACCAAGAAATGATTCCTTATCCTCACTCGAGAGAGGCACTATCTCTATTCTTAAAGCAGAGATAAAAATCATTTTTTTAAAAAACAAAACAAAATCATACATTATTACAACTTAAAAGAAAACCACAAAATTTAACAAGGTCTATGTTCTCAAAGAAAGCCAAAATTGTTACCATTTTGTTATTCTCTTGAAATAAAAGTTTTTCAAAAAGTTATTTTAATGTAATACCCATTCAATGAGAAAATGTTGGGAAACTTAGAAAAATGGAAAAAAAAACCCACTCTACATCAGGAACACCCAATGATAATGATTATTATATGTGATTAGATAGGTTTCTAATTAATATATTCAATGACATAGTGAGAATCATATTTACTATTTTTGTGGCTGGTATTTTAATAACTTTATTAGAATATAATTTACATGTTGTATTATTCACTCATTTTAAATGTACAGTTCAATTGTTTCTAGGTGTTTATAAAGTTTGACAACTGTCCCCATAATTAAGTATTAGAACATTTTCACTATCTCAAAAGCAGAATCAGACAATAGATACAGAGAACAAACTTATGGCTGCCAGTGGGGAGGGTGGTGGAGTGCTAGGCAAATGGGTGACAGGGAGTGGGAGATACAGGCTTCCAGTACGGAATGAGTAAATCACAGAATCAAGGACACAGCACAAGGAATATAGTGGATGATATTGTACTAGCGATGTATCGGGACAGATGGTAGGTGCATTGGTCGTGAATATACAACATAATGTATAAGCCTATCAAATCACTGTGTTGTACACCTAAAACTAATGTAACATTGTGTGTTATATACTCCAAAAAAATAAATAAATAAACCCTGTACCAATGAGCAGTCACTCATTTTCCTCTCTCTACATGCCATCCCCTTAAGTCCCACCCAATCTAGTCAATCACTAAACTCTCCCTCTCTCTCCTGCTGCCCCTCTCTCTGTATATGTATACATGGATATATATATGAATGTCTACACACACACACACACACACACACACACATATATATATACACACATATACACTACATATTTATTTGCCTATTCTGGCTATATCATATGAATGTAAACATAAAATAGGTGGCCTTCTGTGTCTGGCTTCTTTCACTTAGCACAATGTGTTCAAGGTTTCTCCATGTTGTAGCCTGTACCAGTATCGAATTCCATTTTAATGGCTGAATAATAGTCCACTGCAGAAATAAGCCACATTTTTAATCCACTCATCAGCTGATGAGCATTTGGGTTGTTTGGACTTTTAACTATCGTGACTAATGCTGCTTTGAATGTTTGTGTACAAGAGTTTGTGTGAACATATGTTCTCTTCTACCTTGGGTGCATTTCTAGAAGTAGGATTGCTGACTCATACAGTGACTATATATTTAGCATTTTGAAGAACTACCAAATTATTTTCAAAAGTGGTTGTACCATTTCACATTTCTGCCAACAATATATGAGGGTTCCAATGACTCCATATCCTTGCCAACATTTGTCGCTGTCTTTTCCATTACAACCATTCTAGTGGATGCAAGTGGTATATCATTGGGATTTCAAGTTGCATTTCTCTAATGACTAATGATATTGAGCATCTTTTCATGTACTTATTGCCCATTTGTATATCTTCTTTGGAGAAATGTTTATTCAAATTATTCAAATCATTTGCCCGCTTTTAATCGAGCTATTTATCTGTTGACTGTTGAATTTGTTAAGAGTTTATTACATACCCTGAATACAAGTCCCTTTCGAGATATATAATTTGCAAATACTTTATCCAATTCTGTATGTTATCTTTCTGGTTTCTTTATGACATGCTTTGAAGCAGGGAGGTTTTTAAGTTTATTTTTTTAAAGATTTTATTTATTTATTTATTTGACAGACAGAGATCACAAGTAGGCAGAGAGGCAGGCAGAGAGAGATGAGGAACCAGGCTCTCTGCTGAGCAGAGATCCCGATGCGGGGCTTGATCCCAGGACCCTGGGATCATGACCTGAGCCGAAGGCAGAGGCTTAACCCACTGAGCCACCCAGGCGCCCCAAGTTTTTAAGTTTTATGAACTGCAATTTACCTACATGGTGTCATATGTAAACCTATGTCAAAAAAAAAATCATTGCCTAATCTAAGGTCACAAAGATTGACTTCCACATTTTCATCTCAAATTTTTATAGTTTTAATTCTTACATTTAGGTCTTTGATTCGTTATGAGTTATTTTCTTGTACTGTGTGAAGTAGGGGTCTAATTCCATGCTTTTGCGTGTATATGTCTACTTGTCCTGGCACCTTTTGTAAAAAGGGCTATTCTTTCCCTCACTGAATTTGTGTTAATTCTTTAAATGTCCCAATAGGGTATAGAAGTGTTACTTCTAGATAGCATTTTTCTACTTTCCTTTATTTATCTTTCTACTCCAATTGTTTTGCATATTATGTCTATATAGATTATAAACCCACTGACACATTGTTTTAGTTATTTATTTACACATTATTATATCTTTTAAAGAAGTTATAAGGAGAAAGGAGTACACAAATATTTATAGGTAATCTTCTTATTTACCATTTTTGGTTCTTTTTTTCTCCTCATCTGGTACCATTTCCTTATCCCAGTATAGCTTCATTTCCACCTCACTCCATTATATTACTGTCAAATGTATTAGAGCTGGTTGAGTTTCCTAAATGTGTAGGTTAATGTTTTTTAATAAATTTTTATTTATTTATTTTAAAAATTTATTTCAGAGAGAAAGAAAGCAAGCATACTCGAGCATGCGCACAGTGGAGAGGGGCAGAGGGAGAAGGAAAGAGAGACTCCCAACCAGGACTTGACCCTCCCCCACGTACAGAGCCCAACACAGCCCAATCCAATGACCCTGAGATCACAACCCAGCTGGAAATCAGGAGTTGGACGCTTAACTGACTGAGCCCCTGAAGCCCCCTTAATAAAATTTTAAAAGTTTCCAGCTATTATTTCTTTAAATGACTTTTGTATCTCTTTTTATCTCTCATCTGCTTCTGGCATTCCCATTATGTATATGTTGGTGGGCTTAATGATGTCCCACCTTTTTCTGAGTTTCTGTTTATTTTTCCACATTCTTTTCTCTTTCCTATTTTTAGATTGTATTAACTGTATAGGTTTGCAAATTCTTTCTTATCTTTCTAATTCTTTCTTATTAGCTTAAAGGTACAATGAGCTTTTCTAGTGATTTTTAAAATTTCAGTTCTTGTACTTCTCAACTCCAGAATATCCATTTGTTTCTTTTTTTAATAATTCTTATGTCTTTATTAATATTCACTATTTGATGAGTCAATTTTATCATATCTGCCTTTAATTCTTTAACCATGGTTTTCTTTATTCTTTGAACATATAATAGCTGCTTTGAAGTTCTTGCTAAGTCCAACACATGAGCCCCTCAAAGGCAGTTTCTATCACCTGCTTTTTCTTTTCCTGCATATGAACCATACTGTTTCTTTTAACGTCTCATAATTTTTGTTGAAAACCTGACTTTAGACACGAAGTTAGAGCAGCTCTGGATCCTGATCAATCTTTTCCTTTTAGACTTCTTGTTCTGGCGACTGTTTGTGTGTTTATGACTTGGCAAGAATAAATCTGTGATATCCATTCTTCTGCAGTATGCAGCCTCTAACTTTACAGCTCTCTATTTTTTCCTTGTTTTTATCTTTTAGCCACACTTCCTAAGGTTCTCCCTGGGTCCACATAAATCACTTACTGACTGACTTCTGCTTAAGTCCTCTGAGCTAGTTACATTCTTACCCTTTCCCACTGCACGTGTGTGCCGCTTGGAGACTGCCTTCATATTTCGGAGACTTTACAGTTTGGGTTTATTTTTATCCAGGGACTAGTAGCTCAGAGGTTCTCTCTACAGTCATTTATGTGAGGGCAAGGCTTGGGCCTGCACACGCTATTCTAGATCACTAGAGGGGAGTATCTTTTTTTTTTTTTAAGCCTGGCTTCTTACAAGTCATACATGGATCGGAGTAGCGTATTTTTCAGTCTGTGTTTGCTCAGGTTGCTCTTCAGCCCCTTGAGGTAATAAGGCTCAAGGCCCTTAGCTAATGGGTCTAAACATAACTTGGGGAAGGCCCTCAAGTCTACCTCACTTTTCACTTTTATTATATAAGTTTTTATATATTTATATAAATTTATATTATATAAATTTATAAATTATATAAATTTATTATATTTATTTATTATTATTCCTGACTGCAGGAACCTAGCATCTGCACACACCCTTCTGAACCGGGGGTGATCCGTGGTATCCCAGAGGGATCTTCTTATTCTGGTTCTCTCTGTTAATCTTCTAGTTGGTCGCCCCTTTACTTGTTGCTACTAGTATCATGGAGCTAACAAGCCCCTCTGAATTGCTAACCACCAAGGTCTCCATTGTTTTTGAAAGTGCTCTTTTGACATGAACTTGTCTAAGCTCGTTTCCAAATAAATAAATCTCCTCAGGCAGAGTTGTGGAGATCCCAGTCCTTATGGCCTGCCTCTTTCCCTGAGGAAAGCCTTGACACTACTGTGACATGCTGGGGTCAGGGAAAGCAGCTGAATTCTCAGAGTGATACCTCCACTCTACAAGTGGCCTGTGTCAGTGGGAGGATAGTAGTTCCTGGTCATCTCAGCTTATCCCTCCCAGAATGGAACCTCCAATTTATGAGTAAACTAGATTGGGCCAACTGGAGCCCAGTACTCATAACCTCCATTTCTGGGGTAGACTTCCACCCTACCACTGAGGGCCAGGTGGGTGGCGCAAGGGAGCTTGGTCCTCTTGACCATGCCTGTTTGGAATAGTTTCAAGAACATGGAGCTGGGGTGAAGGTAGAGAGATGACTGATATCAGTGGCCTATTCTTCCTAGGATTAAACTGTAGGCCCAGACTCGGACTTAGAGAAGAGAGAGTTTCCATCTTCTTGGCCACACACCGCAGGGCAGAGCTGCCACAACATCGGCAGTTGAGGGAGTGGAAGAAAGAATGGGAGCAGGCCCTTGCTCAAACACAGCAGACCTTGACTGTTCTTACACAGATTTAGCTCATTTTTTAAAATAAATGTGTCTCCATTTGCTATATGTCCTTATGATATTTTCCAGAGACTTTAAATCATTTTTGTTGTTGTTTAATTATTTGCATGTTAAATGTGCCCACTGAGATCCTCACAGGGTCAGTCTGACAGTCCTAGTATGCATTATTTTTATGGTCCATAGTTGTTATTTTCTTTTTCTCTTTTACAAAATAGTTATATAGGGGGAAAAACATTTTTTTTAACTTCCAAATAATTGGGGCTTTATTGCTTTATCTTTTAATATAGCATATCGCTATTAATACTCAATTCTATTTTATTGTGATCAAAAATAATGGCTTTTTTTCCCCTGAAATGAATAAATGGATTTTAGGTCTTTTCTGTCATCTAGTGAATAATTCTATGTGTCATATTTTGGGGCACTGGTGGCGATGGGGAATAAAAGTAAAGAACAAGTTGCTCAAGAAAGAAAAAAGAATACTTAAGTTGGAAGACACTCACTGAAATCAGTCTTTGTGCTGACAGCAGGTTTCATCACAAACTAAATTTAAGAAAATTTCAACAAGGGCTTGGTTTGCTAACAGTTACTAGCCAAGAAGCAGGTCATTTACGAATGACAGAGCCTCAATTTTGTAGAAAATTTATGGCATACTCAATAGCGAGAGATAATTTTCTTTCTAGCCATTATTATTATAACACAGAAGCACAAAGCCATGGAAGAGGATCAGAAGAAGGGAAAGACGTGCACGGACATACAGTTTTTGTACCAGCTGAATTATTACAGCTGATGATATAAATGTATTTAAACAGGTGTGTATTATTATTGTCTTGTAACATACCAAAGAATATTATTGTGTGAACTGGTATTAGACTATTCATTACATCAAGGAGGACTTTTATAGACTATACTATGAAATGATAAATAAATAGAGCAAGGTCATTACAAAGGTGTTAATAAGCTCATTTTTCTGTAAATACAACTTATCATTCAAAGAAGAAAAAGGAGAATAAGAAGGAGTCATCTCATAGCACATTTGAAAATTGTTTTTTCATCCCTAATTTTGTGGGTTATGAAACTGCATGGCTTTCCCTGGGTCTAGAATTAGCATGCCCCTCAGAGGAACATGGTGCCAGAAGAAACTGGCACTATTTACCCCTGACTGTGTATCCAAAGCCTAGTATCCCATGTTATTGTTAAGGATGAAAAATCATTTGAACCAGAAGCTTCACTGGCCAAACTGCCAAGAGAGTAATTTCCTCTTGAGCCAAACAGAGACGTATCAAGAAGGGAGGAGGATAACCTGCTAATTGACACAGTGCTCCTGGGTGAGAGTGGGGAAGGCTTGAGAAGATCTTTGTTGCTCATCTAAGATACAGCAGAAGAAAACGACTGCCTTTTTCTTTCACAAGTCTGAAAATAAGACTCATGAAAGTTGAAGGACTTGATAAAATAAAATAGTGAAATATTGGATGGAAAATATGACACAGTATTGGAAACTTCAGAACCAGGTATCATAGAGACAAACCTTCAGAGCCTAGGCTCAAGGGATCCTGTTCTCTCAGTAACTTGCCTTCACCCCTTATTCACAGCACGATAGAACAACAATGACAACAAAACATCACCCTTCTATGACTCAGTTTTGTCACCTATAAAATGGAGCACATCAATAGGGTTGTTTTAAGAATTAAAGAAACATATTTATATAATTTTTTTTTGGAACAATCTAGGAAAATGCTAGGTATTCAGTGAGTCACAGTTGCCAACATCAGCATCACCATCACCGTGACATGTCATCAGCAACATTAAGACTCCTAACTTGATAAACTAATCTAATGTAAAAAAAAAAAAACAGTTTCAAACATGAAGCAAATATCTCCTAATAGAGCTATACGTAAAGATAGAGTTTCAGATTCATACTTGAGCAGAACAATTATTATAGCTCTCCAAGATTCTCTCTGAATAATCATGTTGGGATCCATACTCAGTTTAAAATGAAAACCAGTCTAACAAAATGCTAATGATAAATGAAAATTAAATGTCTCTTAAAATTGAACAGTTCTTGGTATATTCGACCTCCCTCACAGGGCATCAGTAGCAAAGAAGGAAGTAGAAAGAGTCTTCATTTTTTGGTTGAGATTTTTTTTTCTCCTTAGGGATAAAATACAATAATAATAAAAACCTTAAACCACATTTAAAATTATTACCATGCTATACTCTAGAGTTGCCTAAATGTAGGAATAAGTATACCTGTCCTTAAAGAAGAAAGATGATACACCCACATGATTTTCTTCTTTCCACCAATTCTTGTTCTGGCATGTGTTATACCATATCCTTCATCACTCTCTAGGATACATGAGAGAAAACAGGGGTAATACATTGAAACTAAATCACAAGTTATAAGAACACTACATGTTCCAGGAATGCTAAGGAGCTCTATGACTTGGTCTTTTTATCCCAGCATTCCCAGTCTTGGGCTTCCAAGGCTTAGATGTGCAGACCAGTTGCATCTTTGTTAAACCCCTCTCAGGACCTTCAGAGTCCAAAGAGGCTGAATAGGAATCCAGATCTAATGTATTCCTCCATCTAGGGTTACCTGAGCTACACTGATTCTATCATATCCTTTAGGATTTGGGACCAGTTCCACTGAAGGATCTAAAGCAAGATAGAGGTGTACAGCTGGAGTGTTTTGCTGCATATGGAATCACTGTGCAATTGTAGAGGCTATGAGCAAGGGGTGAGTATGTTTCCCACTGGCCATATATGCGACATGTAGGAGAGAAAGAGTGAGCATGTTGGCCCCGAGTCCTGCTCAGTGGGACCACCAAGAGAATCCCATGAACAAGAAATTGGAGATGAGCCAAGGGGCTGAGGCAGAAGGGGCAAGTGACTCATCTGGCATGAAGCTTTATCCATGGAAATTAAGAACATTACAGTTAGAAGGTCCCAGGAAGGAACTGATAATGGTATCATGAAAGTGTCCCCCCAAAGAAGCCAGTCCTAATGTCTTAGAACTAGATAGTGAGAAGCCAGATTGCTAAGAACAGCTTCACCAAAGTACTTTCCACTTTTTTCCCTATCCTTCCCTTCCCATTTGCCAGTCCCAGAGGGAACCTCAAGGGGCCAGCCAGCTTCAGGAGCTAACAAAGAAATACACAGAAGCTACTTTCCAGCCCCCTTTCCCACTACAAGCTTCCAACCTGAAACACTCAGAGCCAAGAAAAGAGAGATCTAAATGTTATATCAAGTTTGGAGTTTTAAAAAAGAGGAAGGAATAAAAATTTGAATTACATAAGTAAGCTTATGTTTATGACTTAATATGAACCAAGAGCTCTTTGTTACCTACAACTAAGAAGTAAAGTCATCAGTCTGTAAGATCATTCAATTAGAGGCCAGAAAAGAAAGCCCCGCTTGATATTTTAAAGGGGCAGTTAGAGACAAAAATAAAATGGCATTTTGAGTCATAAATCGTATTTGTCCAACAACTAGTCCTACCTAGGTCAATGTGCTAATGTTATTTTTTGTGGAGACGGGAGTTGTGGGCAGGGCTGGAGCTCCCCACTCCTAAAGTCCTTCTCTCCTACTTCTCTTTGACCCTGGAGCTGTGCCCATTAACTCCACCCGGTTTTTCAGAGCACAGCTTGAACACTAATATTCTGGACAGCTCCATTGACCCTCTTTCCACCTTAACGCGTGTGCCTTCTAAAATTTCATCAATGCAATGACATCTAAGTCATGTAACTTACAAATATCTAGGTCTTTCTCCCAAGTTTAGAAATCTAATTGCTCACTGCTAATAATCACTTGGATATACCATAGGCATCTCCATTTCATTATTTCCTCCTAAATTTCCCTTTTTAATCTGTGTCACCCAGGTTCCGTGAGTCCTCCTAGAATGTGGAATATGCCTTCTCACTTAATTCGTCCTACCCAATGCAATCTAGCAATATATCTTACAAATGTTCTTTTCTATATGTCCCTGAGATCTATTCTTCTAGGTTCATATCCACAGTTCATATTAAGGAATAATCTATTCTTTCATAAATTTAAGATACTTCCAATATACCTTCTGTCTGGCTGCTAGGATGAAATGTCCAAGATAAAATGTTCATATCACTTGTGAAATTCTCCACAAGCACCAGTTACAATGAACTATTTTAAGTTCTTGTCCATTTATAGTGTGCATCAAAATCACCTAGAATCCGGTTCTGAGAGCAGATTTCCAGGTTGAGTCCCAGAGACTTAGATCTAGGAAGTATGAGTGACGTCTACAATTTTGCATGTATAACGTTGTCACAACTGATCCTGATGCAAATGTTCTGAGAACCAACTAATTTAGAACAATGTTTTGGGTATCTATGAACATGTGCATGGGTGCAAAAGGGATGGGGGGCTGAGACATCCATACTTCATCATGTTGTTTTCCCTCATTATCAGATGACTTTATTGAATTAACCTTTTATCACTCAAACATCATTTACTTCCTGAAGATGTTACTATCCCCTCCTCAATCTGTCCGGGATAAATCTATCATCAGAATATCTTGTACATCTTTTCATCATGACATTACACCTTGTATGATATTATGTACTTACATATCTAGACAGTAACTCAATTTTGTTCATCTAAATATCCCTAGGACCAAGCAAAGTAAATGGTATATGAGACACTGATAACTGTTTATTCAATGAACAAATCAGCAAATGACCTGTGTCATCACGAGGCCTTCTAGATTCAGAATGAGGAAAATTACATTTGGTACTGCTTCTTCTAACTGGATATTCCATTTTAGCGTTTTCCCCATTTGCTAATTCTCTTGGTCACCAGGTTAAAGTAAGATATGAAGGCATGAGAACATTGGCTGTGTGCCAGGAGACCATGGCAATGTACTGCGATATGGAGCCTCTAACGAGATCAATCATACGGGACAGAAACAGAATGTTACACTGAGAATTCCTCCGTAACATCTAGCTCACTCGCAGAGGAATAAACTCTCTAAGCTAAGAGGCATAAAGACAGTATCTATTTGTAACCCCAAGTATTCATCTTCAGGATTTTATATGAATTAGGGAAGAGTGAGCTGAGAATGGCTAAAAGCAGAACTACAGAGTAAATGCAAATACACATCGGGTATATACAAAAATGACTACAGTATATAGTTCCAACATCTGTCTGTAAGTCTTCTTTACTAGAGAGCAGGTTAAAAAGAAGGGTTAGTAAGAAGTGGGCATGGAAATTATCATTTCATTTACTATGTTCTAAAATTACTCTTCTTTTAGCATCTGAGTCTTATTGATCCTTCCCTGGCCCTCCACACACTTTATTTCACATGGTTTTGTGCAGGGATAATTGCTTCCTTACGGCAAGCTCCTTATTACAGAAAGTTCTTATTCTCTTAGTCATTGCTTAAGCTAAAGATTTTTGGTGTATATTTTTCATTAATTGTATTTTTAAAAGTTTGTCTATTATGCTAAGTACCTGCCACCATATACTTTCAGCTCAGTCATGGCATCTTTTCCCATCTGCTTTGCCCTAGAACTTACTTCCTTATCTACGTGTTTCTTGATGTAAACCTCTTCATTCATGTCCATGTTCTGTGCTCTAGACACAAACAGAGACAAGAAGTCATACTGTTTTTGTCAGAAAACCTAAATTCCAGATTTATCCAAAATATTGATGATATGGTAGTTCTTGTAAAAATCTATTAAATGAGAATTTCATGCCCATTAAATAGGCAAACTACAACAGACCAGGCAGATGAACTAATCTGAAGTTTGCCTTTTGAGATTAACTAGTTGACTTAATTGTTCTTACACCATAACTGAAAGCCATTAATCACTAAAATGACTTATATAACTATAACAGGGCATCGGAACAGGATTTATGGGGACATTACATGTCCAGGGCTGCTCCTTTTAGAGGTCAAATCTATGTACAGATGAGCTCAAAATGAGAAGACCCTAGAGGTCAGAAGACCAGTTCTAACGACCCGCAGCCAGAAAAGCAAAGCATTGGCCACAGTATCCATGGAGGCAGAATTCACCAGACATGTGAACCTCTGCCCCTGAACGCTCCTTGGGTAGCACCATTTACAATGGCACATTGAGTCCTCATACTAGTCATTAATGGTTGTGACTTACAGAATTCAGAAAGCCTAACCAAGCGCAGCCTCCATTCTCTCTCTTGCCATGCTTCTATGATCTCATTTTAGGCTTTTCTTTAGAAGCACGCACTTACAATAATTCGAAATCAGTAGGTAATCCACACGTAAAATAAAACATCTAAAGTTGATATCCAAGATGATTTCTTTTCTAAAAGGGCAAAAAGGAAAACTCCACAGTCCTGTCAGTCCTCTGTTAATGAGCACTGAATTCACAGCTCCAGGTTCTGTAAACCTCATTTAGATGTGTCAGCAAGAGCCAGAGCTATAATAAAGGTCTGAAAGAGGAACAATAATTAAGAAGGCTCAATGCCAATTCCTTTTCATCTTTAACTGCTGCTTACAGTTCGTATACAACAAATACTAAAAGGTCATCAGAACTCATTTTTATAATGAGTGCATATTTCTATTTCCAAATGTTTTCATCGATAACAAAGGTAGCAAAAAGGGGCTGAACAGAATTGGATTTGGCCATGGGGAAAAGAAGTAGCCCAGGACAGAAAGGAGAAGTCCAAATCCAGGCCTGGCAGACACTCTGAAAATTCCTTTAGCATCCTACCCTCCAGGAAGCAGTTTACATATCACTTAGAGGTAATACTCTTCATATCAGGAATCAGGAGGTAACGTTTATATCCCACTGCGGTCACTTTCTAGCTATGGAAACTTGAAAAAGTACTTATCCTCCTAGGGTCTTGGTTTTCTCATCTACAAAGCGGGGGGAAACATCTAGTAATCTCTGCCTTAGCATTTACCTCCTGGGATTCTAGGTTCATCAAATGAGTTAACTCACATGAAAGGGTTTTAAACTCCCATGTACTGTACTAGTGGATAGCATGTTATTATTACTTACTGCTTCTCAAGCTTTCATTTTCCTTCTCATTACAATATGGTTTTCATTCCATAGCAGGGAATCTGAGATTCTTTCTTCAGTAGAGGAGAGGACGTGGACTGATTCATCCATGCCCCTCTTGTGATTAACAAAGAACACCTGTGAAGTCATCTGTGGGGACAGTTAGCATTACTAGTCACTTGCAGTTACAGTTCCTACTGAGTTCCTGGTAGAGTTATTAACCACAAAGTCAGGAAAGCCGGCATTGCTATCACCCTCTCACCCAAATTAATGAAAAGGTAGATAGCTCCTGTGCATTTTGTAATCAAAACTGTCTTCTCTGAGCTGAGTCCAAACTCTTGAAGTCACCTACCACCTCTCCCATGAGCTACTACTTCATCTTTGTGCCTTATGCAGCATTCCACAGCTGGGATCCAGAGGGGTATTTTCAAGAACTAAGTCGGGGGCATCTGGGTGGCTCAGTTAGTTAAGCATCTGATGCTTGGTTTTGGCTCAGGTCATGATCTCAGGGTCATGAGACTGAGCCCCACATCAGGTTCTGAGCTCAGTGCAGAATCCACTTTAGATTCTCTTTCTCTCTCCCTCCTATGTGCTCTCTCTCTCTCTCAAATAAATAAAATCTTAAAAAACAAAAACAAGACTAAGTCAGGATGTCCCCCTCTGCCCACAAAACAGTGATACTTTTAGAAGCCTCCTATCATCACCCCTTGTCCCTTCTACCTCTCTCTCCCAATCTCATTCAAGGTTCACCATCTTTCTTTCACTCAGCATCATGCCAGGTGACTTCCTTTTCCTTTGACATGCCAAGCAATCCCCAGCTTAAAGGCATTTGCCTTTACTGTTCCTTCTCCCTGAAATACTCTTCCCCTGTCTCAGTGCAAGAGTCAGCCTCTCAGAGATGCCCTGTCACAACTGTGTCTGAAGGCTGCTTGCCACCTGCTGCTCCCCATCCCGTGTACTCCTTTGGAAGAAATTAAATCAGCAAATATTATACATGTTTATTTAATGCCCTTCTTCCATACTGGAACGTAAGCCTCACGAGGACAGACATCTTGCCTGTATTATTCACTATGACTTAGAATTACAATCAGCATATAACAGGCATGTCATAACTGTGGAGAGGGAGTTCTAGAGTCAGAAGTAAATGAGAAATGCATTCTTAACATTTTAACATGTATATCCATATTAATGAGAAAATGGAGACTTCCATACCAAAAAAGGTCTGGAGAATGAGCCGAACATTATGAAACCGTGTCCTGTTTTACACATAGGTGTTCATATAAAAGAAATGGAAATGTATGAAAAACAGAAAAACCATTAAGGTAAATGATTCCTAATTTGGAGTGGGAGTAAGATTCTAGATCAGCCTACAATTACTGCCACCACTATTTCTACTATGTAGAAAGAGCACTGGCAGTTGTACCACAAATAAACATTAGCTATTACTACCGAATTATTATTATGATTACTATCATCATCACCATCATTAGGAGTACAAGTACTGTTACTCCTGTAACAGATATTTACCAAAGACCTCATGTGTGGAAGGTATCTGTCAAGTTGTGCAGGCATCATCTCATTTAAAAACCAGAAAGATCCCTGGAGGTATGCATCTTACAGAAAGAACAGAAGTGACCTTCTTGGGACGCCTGGGTGGCTCAGTTGGTTAAGCAGCTGCCTTCGGCTCAGGTCATGATCCCGGCGTCCTGGGATCGAGTCCCACATCGGGCTCCTTGCTCAGCAGGGATCTGCTTCTCCCTCTGCCTCTGCCTGCCACTCTGTCTGCCTGTGCTCACTCTCTCTCTCTGACAAATAAATAAATAAAATCTAAAAAAAAAAAAAAAATGTAACCTTCTTTCTTCGGTCAATGAGTGGCAGCCCCTGGATTGAGATGTGATGGGTATTAAAGACAGCCATCTTGACCATGGGGAGAAATGCCCTCGTGGGTAGGAAGGCATCTGTATCATGCCGTGACACTACGTGGGATCCTCCTATAATGTAAAATGGAGATCTGGTTTTGACTCTCTGGACATGTACGCAACACAGTGAATTATACATAAGTTCTCTCAGCATTTGTGAATAGCGACGGCTGGAAAGTGGTCCCATTAGGTAAAGAAATGGGCAGACAACAAGTAAAATCATGCCCCATGCTTCCAAAGGACAGCTTTAGTTCCCCGAGTATAATGTTTCTAGGTTAAAAATAAGTTTTCATTTCATTTTGATACCACATATAGCATTGAATGAAAAATGTCTCCCCAAAATGTTCTTACTATAATTACATTATTTTAGCAAGGAATTGTATGTTTCCCCTGATACAGAGGTATATTTATTTTGTAGTGGAAATCTTAACAAAAATATTATAAAATTCTGGCTTTAAGGAAAGGTGGTAAGATTTCCCCAAAGGCCCCTGACTTGTCTTGTGGTGGTTTTATTTGGTCCTGGAATCTTCTGGATTTTCTCCTTCTCAGTTGCTCTGGTAACATGCACACTTGGCTCACTCCCACTGAAGAAGCTGCTGAGCCTTTGAAAGGCAGCCTCTGGTATAATAAGGGCATGTGGCGAGGTTCAGTTACAGCGCCCAACTGCCACCAATATGTTCTCACAGCCACAGGACTCACCATGAAAGCGTTTGCTGATGGGGTTCTCAGGAGAGGGTTTGACAGAAACGACAATTTCTAAAACTGTCTCACTGAAGTAAAACAAGCACCATAATGGTGCACGGACCATAAAAGAACAGCCTAATGGATATTTTATGAAGAGAATGTACCTATGTAACTAGAACCCAGGTCAAGAAACAGAACTTGACCTGCACCCCTTGGGAACCCCATCTTGTAAACTCTTCCGAGCTCCCCTACACTTCAAGAGGAGTCACTGTTCTGATTTCTCACATCTTGGAATCATTTTTGGCTTTCTGAACTTTAGAGATAACGGATGTTGTCTCACACTCACTATTGTGTGTGAGACTAATCCGTGCACTAGTGCATACAGGTGCAGTCCAGAATCCTGGATGCTTAAAAGCTTAAACTCTAACAATGAAAGTGAGAATTCTACAGATGACTCATTTCACTGTAATAAGTTGGTTGTTTTCAGTCAAGAAAATTCTAGATCATTTCCCCCTCCCATGATAGATTAGTAACTTCTGCCTTTGCTGACTTGAAAGGGGAGTATTCTTTTCAATGTATGCTAAGATTTTTGACATGTGGTGTCCCCTGAAAACTCATATGTTGAAATCCTAATCCTCAGTGTGATGGTATCAGAAGGTATAGACTTGGAGATGACTAGGTCGTGAGGGCAGAGCCCCCCCAGAAGAGGATTCATACCTTATTAAAGAGACCTCAGAGAGCTTTCCTAGCCCTTCCACTGTGGGAGGACACAGCATGAAGGTAGCCATCTGCAAACTAGGGAGCAGTGCCTTCCCAAGAACCTGACCATGCAGACACCCCAATGTTGAAATTCCAGCCTCCAGAACCATGAGAAATTCATTCCTATTATTTATAAGCGACCTTGCCTATGGTATTCTGTTAGAGTAGCCTGAACTACGACGATGGTAAAAGATGACCTTGGGCCTATATGTTCATCTTTCACTCCCCTAGAAAGCAGCTGACAAGAAAAAAATTATGGACCAAATATTGGCCTTTACTAGATATGTCGCTTATATTTTTCTATTTTCAAGGGTTGCTAAAAAGGAAATGTGTGCAATTTCCCCTTAAATGTCAAGAATCTTCATGCCACAGATGGAAATACTGTGTTTTCTCTTGGCCTCGTTATAAGTCATTTGCTAATGTGTGAATCTGAAGTCCTTTGAGGGTCTCAGAAATGCTCAGAATGCCCCCGAGTGACCCATTTCTACATATGGATCTCTGTTTGAGCGAAAATGTACCAGGGATCAGGGCAGAAGAAACACACTCAACTAGGGCACGTTGTAGCGATTTCACAGCTGCAGATGCTCAAGAGCACAAATTATTCCAGCTAAGGCTGGCATTAATCTAATCTCAAAATCCTTGCTTCGGTTCAGCCTATTTACAAAAGCATCACAATTCCAAGATTTGCTTTTAGCCAATTTGTCCCACTTAGTGAAAAACCATGTCTCTTTTTGGGGGATCTGTTCCACCTGAAATTCAGAAGTCATGCTCATCTAGAGACCTTCTTTTTGGAAGGTTCCAAGCCTAGCTGCAGCTTTGCAAATACATGCAAAGGATTTGGGCAGCTCTTTCAACTAGGTATAAGCTGTATTTTGGAAATAAATGTAGAAGCCTTCACAAATGTGCACTGTCCCTTGATACAAATAAGTGAAAAAAATGATTGTTCTTTGAAGTCAAGTGATATTTTGATGTAGATTTTCACTCTTGACTTGTAAGAAACAGACCTCGGCAATACAAAGAAGGCTGCATTTACATACGGCTTCCAGCAAATTCCTGAGAATGAAAAATCACCACAAGAATATAAAACATGCAGACACAGACCTATCATAAGCACTGCAATCAAATGGACTGTTCAGGAATCCATACAGAAGTAAAATATACGTATGCAGTTCAGAGAGAGATCTTTGGTCATGCCTCTGAACGGCCAAATGAACCAAACTGCTTGACATTTTCCATACATACTCGACTCTGGGGTCTTTTCCAATCCTTCTTCCTCTAGCTCAATTTTTTTTTTCTTTCCTCCATCTTCTCTAAAAGTCTATATCCTATCCATAATTTAAGGACTACCTCATATTCCACATACTTCCTCTGAGTCTCACTTAAGTGACCACATTATTAAACAATCTTACTTCTCAATAATTATAACAATGACTGCTATGGTCTGAATGTTTATGTCCCCTCAAAATTCCTCTGTTGAAATCCAAATGACCACCCTGACAGTATTAGGAAGTGGGGCCTCTGGGAGATACTTAGGTCATAAAGTGGAGACTCCAGGAATGGAGTTATAATGATGTTATAAAAGGAACCCCCACAGAGCTCCCTAGCACCTTCTGCCATGTGAGGATACAAGGAAAGTCTGAAACCTGGAAGAGGGATCCCCTCACCCAACCATGCTGATATTCTGATATTGGACTTCCAGCTTCCAGAAATGTAAAAAAAAAAATGGATTTCTGTGGTGTAAAATTTTGTTGTAGCAGCCCAAATGGACTAAGACAATAACTAAAACAACAGCAGTAATAATAGAAGCTTCCTTGTTTTTTTGTTTGTTTTTTTGAGCTTCTTGTATGTCTGAATTTTCTATGTCATTTATAGTAATCCTTACAATGTACTAAAACAGAGTTTATGACCCTCATGATATAGGAAAGGAAAGTGAAACCTTGAAAGGTTAAATAACTTGCCTTGGGCCACACAGCAAATATATAGCAGAATATAGGTCTACCTGACTCCAAAGCCCATAGTCTTTCTCTGGTGCTGCACTGACTCTGTATAGAAAATGTCTAAACCAGGAGGCAAGGTCTCAATCTGTACCTGGGGGGGGGTCCTTAGGAAGTTGGAAACATCAAGCAGATTTGAGCCCTTTAATCTTCTTTTTAAAAAGAAATATTGCAAATTGTACACATTGTTACTGCATTAACCAAATAGTTTAAATTATAACATATTACAAATATAGCGTGTAAGTAGATGCTTCATGTTGTCCATCATTTCTCAATCATGCAGGAAATTATCTGATCAGTGTTTCAACGCTGCTATATTCATTGTCTTCTCCAGTTCCTCTCTTGGCCCTTCTTGCCGTGTGTGTATATGTGTGAATACATGTATGTGATTTTATTTCTACAATGGCTTAACATCCAATAATTTCACTTTTTATTGGAGATTTGGTTTCCTTTGTGGGATAGCCTATAGTATAGAACAAGAATTCTGTTATCCTTTTCCATCAATCTCTTTTTACTGTATTAGCATACTTCCCTCTTTTCTCCTGCACATTTTTCTACTCATTTTTCTCTGGGAGAAAGAAAGAGGCACTTCTGCTGCTGTTTCCATGGCTCTGGATGCCTCTGATATACCCTTACACCTTCTTCTCCATCTTAAATGGTCTGTGCATGGCACTGGTTCAGCCGTGACTGCCCATCATCAGGTTTCCTCTGGCGACCACTCTTCCCAGTCCTTTTTCAATCCATTAGTTGACTTCAGGGAGCAACACTAAAAGCATTCCCTTGGAGTGCACAGTGGTTCTGAGGCTCACCTTTTAACCAACTCTCTGAACAATGTAATTTTCTATTCATTTTCCCCTCCAGAAATCAAGTTATTTTAGAGAGAAACAACCAGCTTTCTGGCAAAGGACTTCCTTGGTCATTCTCTCCAAAATGAAACAAACTCAGATTCTACTTTGTGTCCTCATGCCCTTACCTTAAAGATTATTATCCCCCCCAATGGTTCCTGACTGTCCTTGAAACATGTTGATGAGTCATTTCTGAGGATGAAACATTTGGTTTTTAATTCTCTGGCACTGAGTCATGTGTTACAGAAAGTCTTATTAATGACTGAACTGGTCGGGTTAGCTGAACTTCAGGTAAGTCACAGCAAAATAATTGGTTTTTGCATTGTGAGGAATTACAGATGCTGATCTGAATACAATGGATTGAATGTAAAGGGGAGCAAAGTCTGCCACTCTAGGAATCCCTCTTTGCCATACTGATTATTTTAAGCTGACTATTTTTTAAAAACTGCAAACACAGGAGAAGCTCTGAAAACCAAATAAAAATGACCCTTTCGTGAAAGTAATTTATATGGGAATCTCCATTTGTAAGGGTATCTCTCTGGCCATACCAAGAAGAGAAAGATGACTAAAATTTCTGGAAACTATTATCAGTGAAGAAGGCATGGACTTAATCTGCATAACAACTTTATTCTTGTTTACTGTGCCTTTCTTGGTACCCTCCCATAACCAACTCCCCACTCGGAAGATCTCTTGTCTTTAGCTGTAGTTGGTATTTAAGGTGATAGCTTTTGGTCATTTGGGGGAGTTATTCAGTTCTCCTGGGTCTCTCTCAAACATACATGGGCACACATGTTATTAAATTTTTATCTTTCCCCTGTTAATCTGTCTTACAGGAACTTGATTATTAGACTAAAGAAACTAGAAGGAAAGAGAGAAAATTTTTCCATCCCAACACATGTTAAGTGTATTTGAAATGTATTACCCTTTAACTATCAATAAGCACCACCTGGTTTATTATGGCATAAACAATATTTTGAATGGAAAATTAGCTTATATCTTCAGGGACTTGAAAAATAAAGCTCTGATATGATACAAAACAGAGTTAAAGAGCAAACTCAATGAAATGAAAGAACAGGTTTGACCTTTGATTCAGGCAGTAGATTATTCAAGTATCTGCTGTTAGAATAAACCATACAAAACAAGGTTGGAGGACATAATAGCAGATCTTATCATTTGGATCTTGGTTAAGCACAAAGCTGCGATTATTACAGACAGATAGACCTTCCATGTTTCAGATGATTAAAAACAATTTTGAAGCTCAATGAACAATGTGAATAACTCCACAAAAGGGAATATTATTTTGAATACAATCAAAGATTCAATGAATTGTTCAATAGTTTTTGACAAAACATCACTTTTGATGATTAGTGAAGCATGAGCTGTGCGTGGAGAAAAAAACTTTACCTAATTCACCCAAAATATCATGTTCCTTAGACATTTATTGCTTCATATCACTTTAAAGCAAAGCAACTATTGTTTGGAAAACGTTTGTGCTTGAAAATTGCTATTCAACTTGTTAGGATGACCGATGTTATTACTGAGAAAACAACTTTCCTGAAAGCAAGTTCACACTGAGAAGAAAATGATGCAGAATTCTGAAATTGCCTGCTTCAACCCTGGAGTTATTAGTTGAGCAACAGTGTACAGTAAAGGGAAATTTTTTTGTCTCCACTTAGTAATTGTTAATTTTCTTAATGATAACTTAACAATCAACACCTCATTCTGTGAGTAGCAACTGTTTAATTCAGGGCTTTGTGTAGCTCAGTTTTTCTCCACTGCACTGTATTACACCTGGGTCATTGGGATTGCGGCTGAGAAAGAAGAAATCAGTTGGTTTCCTCAATTAATTTTGCATGTGCATGGCTTCCCAAGGAAAACTAATGCTCTTCCAGCTTATCTAAATAAAGGCCAGTCAACATTGCACATTGTGCCCAACACTGCATGCTGAGAAAAATAGAACTTGTGAGTCTTAACAAATAAGAAAACCCTATCAAATAGTCTTCTGATAGTTTCAGAGGAATGTTTTTGAGATATTCAAAGGCTCCATGACACAGTCTAAGAAATCTGATGGACCCACACACTGCCATCGCAACAGCGGATCCCACCTCTACTACTGCAATTGTGTGCTCTACAATTCTTCGTTAAAACATTGAGATACCACCTCACACCAGTTAGAACGGCCAAAATTAGCAAGACAGAAACTATGTGTGTTGGAGAGCATGTGGAGAAAGGGGAACCCTCTTACACTGTTGGTGGGAATGCAAGTTGGTGCAGCCACTCTGGAGAACAGTGTGGAGATTCCTCAAGAAATTAAAAATAGAGCTCCCCTATGACCCTGCAATTGCACTACTGGGTATTTACCCCAAAGATACAGATGTAGTGAAAAGAAGGGCCATCTGTACCCCAATGTTTATAGCAGCAATGGCCACGGTAGCCAAACTGTGGAAAGAACCAAGATGCCCTTCAACGGATTAATGGATAAGGAAGATGTGGTCCATATACACTATGGAGTATTATGCCTCCATCAGAAAGGATGAATACCCAACTTTTGTAGCAACATGGACGGGACTGGAAGAGATTATGCTGAGTGAAATAAGTCAAGCAGAGAGAGTCAATTTTCATATGGTTTCACTTATTTGTGGAGCATAACAAATAACATGGAGGACATGGGGAGATGGAGAGGAGAAGGGAGCTGAGGGAATTTGGAAGGGGAGGTGAACCATGAGAGACTATGGACTCTGAAAAACAACCTGAGGGGTTTTGAAGGGGTGGGCGGTGGGAGCTTAGGGGAGCCTGGTGGTGGGTATTAGGGAGGGCACATATTGCATGGAGCACTGGGTGTGGTGCAAAACCAATAAATACTGTTACGCTGAAAAGAAATTAAAAAATCAAACAAAACAAAACAAAACAAAAAAACTACCCTTGTGTTTTAAAAACCCAAGGTCCAGAAAAAATGTAAAATAAAATTTGAAAAATTCACAGAGCTGAGGAAGTTTTTTTAAACAAACATTGGGAGAAGTTGCTGGAAGAAGGCAACATTTTAAATACCTGGGAGGATGTAATTAAAATTTTAAAATGTGATTAACTGAAATCTCCTGCATTTGTAAACATCAGATGTTACTGTGGAAGTTAGCTATTCTCTAACAGGAAAACTGTCACAATATCTACATCAAAGGGAAAAGCTTTAAATAAATTTTCTCAATGAAATTACTTGGATTTCAACTTTCTTGCCACTTTTTTCCTATACATTAAAAAACAAAACTAGCATGTTGCTAATGCTTAGAATCCTTTTACCACAAGGTATTTTTGCAATAAAAGAAAAAACATTTTCCATTAATATAACTTGTTGAAAAAATTCATTATCTTCCTTTAAAAATAAGAATTCTGTGCAATCTAGATTTTGAATGAATTCTACAAAGTAAACAAGCAAGTTAGAATGATGGGGGGAGGAAAGTTTATAAAAAATATATATATTTTTTCAGAACAGGTTACCACTTTTTGGGTTTTTTGGCGTTTTTTAACTTTTTTAAAGAAAATTTGTCAAATGTTGATGTAGTCACATTGTAATAAACTGTATATAAATGCCCTGGTTCACTTAGTATTTATTTTGTCTCCCTTATTTCTATAATTATATAGTATCATTAAATGATACTGGAGGTTTTTTTCTAATATGCTCTTATCTTTGTAAAACTCTAAATGATTTCCAAACACATTAACTATATCCTGTTTAAAATATAATAGTAATATGTAATTTGGTAGAAACAAATGAAGATTCTACCACCTTCTCTTTTGAAATCATGAATGAAAGAAATAGAAAACAACTATTTTTTTAAAATAAAGTATTTAAATTATTTCTCATGGTTGTTCATCCAGAAGAGCTATTCTTCTTAAGTGTCAAAACTCATAAAATTATCATCTGAATCAAATAAAATTGTATTAAAACACTTAGCATAGTCCCAGAAAGAGAGTAAATATTTAAGATACTATAGTTTCCTTATTCCTCATCTCTCCATGTGCAGAAACCATTTCTTTTTGTATGTTCCTATATCCTGGCACTGCACACAGTACATTACATACAAAATGTACTGAACAAATATTTGTGGAATGGTAACTAGACATCAGGCACTATCTAAAGTTCTAGGGATATAAATAGAGAAGAAAAACAATGTCTGCCTTTAATGAGCCTTGTCTCTTGCCATATGTTAGGTGTGGAGACCATTCAATGATGTCGCAAATCTAAGGGGCAAAGTATTAGCAGATCACATCAGAGTTAGCATCCAACCTTCATCAGTATTAGGATGTGTGTGTGTGTGTGTGTGTGTGTGTACTGAGAGGGAGGGAGGAGAAAAATTTATTATAAGGAATTGCCTCATGTGGTTATAGAGCTAAGAAGTTCCAAGATCTATTGTCAGCAAGCTAGAGACCCAGGAGAACCAATGGTGTAGTTGGATTCTGAGCTCTGACAAGAACAAGAACCAAGAAGACCTGATGTTTCAATGTTGAGGCTGAAGGCAGAAAAAAGTTTAACTAATGCCCCAGGTGGAAAGCAGTGAGGTAGGAGTTCCCTCTTACTCAGTGGAAGGTCAGCCTTTTTGTTCTACTGGGGCCTTCAAAGTGATTGGCTGAGTCACTCACATTAGGGAGGGGAATTTGCTTTACTTAGTCTAATTCAAATGTTGATCTCCTCCAGAAATACCCTCACAGACACACTCAGAATAATGTCTGACCAAATGTCTGGGCACCCCATTGTCCAGTCAAGTTGACATATAAAATGGACCATTATAAACAATCTCTTACTCTCCTTGTCAAGTTCCATTCTTAAGTTCTCCTCTACACTCTAACTTGTAATGAGCAATTAGGCTATTGAATTTCAAGGATGGGGTCTGAAGCTGGAAGTTTTCACCGTGACTAGTTGAGTGCATGGGAGACATTAGGAATAAGTTTTTTAACATCATTTCTAGTCTTCGAAATAATTTGATATGAAATGTGTTAAAATAATTGTCCTCAGATACCAACCACTGGACTAAAATACAGTGATGATCTCTTTGCAAAGAGCTCCAAGGCTTCATCAATGGATGAGAAAAAAAGTTGTGGAAGTTTTCAGGGAAGGTCTGGTAGTTGGATGTAATGGCACCCCACCCAGTCCTAATCCATTCTCTTAGACCCACCCTTCACACACATCACTGCTAAAGAGGCAGACTTGGGGCAGCCAAGGAAGGGAGAGTGAGGAGGTGGTGCAGAGGGCACACATGTGAGGGTACTTTCTCCACAGCAGGCAGGAGTGGGGACAGAAGAAGAGCTTGTGACTGGTACAGTGAAAATAAACGACTGGCTCTTATCAATCACTTGTACCAACAACAACAACAACAAAGAAAGAAAAAGAAAAGAGAAAAGAGGCAGACCTGGGTACCCTTCATATTCCACATGAATATTTGTAACTATCCTTTCCTCTGTACTTATGCAATCATATCTCATTGAAACGAGACTCAATCTAGTGCTTTATCAGTAACCAATCACATTCTTTCTTGAGAATTTTAACTAAGACGAGGATAATATAGAAAGCTATGGTTTTTGAAAAGGAAAAAGACTGGAAACCAAGTGATTTTTCATGATCAATAGCAAAGGAACAGCAATGTGCCTCCAGGAAAAAGCTAAACCCCTTAAGTTGGCTTATAGGACCTTCTAAGGTCTGTTTTCTACCTGCCTAATTCTGGTAACCCAGACTAGTACTAATTCCCTATCTATGTGTTCATCTAGTTTGTGTGCCTATAAATATGTGTAACCTCTTTAGTGAATTAGTGAATCATTTAATATTTTTATTCTTTCTTATTCATAACTTACTCCCCATCTAGCACCCAACTGAGAGCAATAGTGGTGGTCTACAAATATTTAGTAGATAGATGAGTGAATGAATAAAAAATAAATACCCAGCTGATTAAAAGATATGAAAAAAGAAGAAATTAGATAAAATGTGGACACATAAGCATCAGCCTTGATCCTTGAGCTTCCTGGTTCCCTGGGCACCCGTTTCTAATAAGCTTAGATGCATCTTATTGAGGTATTATTCTCTATTCATTAAACAACAAAACTTCACTAGTTTGTGCTTGTTTCTATCCTTAAACTAACATGCCATGGCCAAAAGAGTAGGTTATCCAGGAGGCATGGTTTACAGAAAGTGGCCAATTACTACAGATCCTTCATTTTTCCTCTATAAGAAATAAATAAGCAGTTGGAAAGGACCAAAGGTCAGCAGGCAAATATTTGCCTTTCCACTAGGAAAATGTGATATATGTCAAAGATTCTTTTTCTCCCCCTCAAGTATGAATACTATCTGGATAGTAAAATCTAAACAAATAAATAAAATAGGGAGATGCTCCATCAAGTTTATTTATGACCTTCTAATTTAATGGTTGCAAGGCAGCCATGAAACACTCTTTAAATGAAAAGTCACCAGAATCCAGACACAGTGAAGGTTTATTTTAGAAAATTTTAGTGCCAAAAATATTCTTTCCTAGATGTGGATTTACCCAAAGTGGTCATTTATACAGCTAAATCTCTCCTATTTTATTATGCAGTACATTTTCGTGGAGTCAGAGCCTACAAATATAGAAGGAAGAGCACTGGCATGAGATCAGAACAACTGTAGATTTTTATAAATACAGGAAAATATGGTCAAACATCAGAATTAGAGGAAGAGGCAGAAAAAAAAAAAAAGAAGAAGAAAGAAAGAAAACCCTTCCATAATCTACTTCTGCATATAGACCTTCAAATGTGGTGTAAGAAGGGTGGAAATATCCAACATCAAGGCTTCCTAGAAGGGGATTAAAAATTCCCCAAGACTACTCTAATTCAACAACATATAAGAAAAGCTATAATCCATTGAGAAAATCAGGTTTAGTTCAATTTTTCAAATTACATTAATGAATAGGATTTTTTTTTTTTTACTTTCAAAGGAAGACAAATATATTTTCTGCTAGTATATGGATACCCTTTTTTTATACAAAAAATTAACTAATTTATACTTGGAGATCTCCACAAGAAACAAACTATAAAATGCCTATTCAAAGAATATCCACTCTCACACTGAACCAAAGATAACAACAATATCTGGCAAAGATAAGCTATGTTTTGCTGGAGTATAATACTAAATATGTTACAGAAAAGTGTGTGTTGTGTGTGTATTTATGTGTGTTTACTGTGCTCTATTAGTCTGCATTATGTTGCCTGTAATACTTCAGCATCTTAAAAGCCCATTAAGTAAGTGCCTTAATGCATCAAGCCCATTATTAATTATTTTCATACTTACAACAAAGAAGCATATATGTTTTGTAAAATATTTAGGCTAGCTTCACATAATTTCATTAAAATTAGTTCCCAATAAAACACAGTATATTGAGTTTTAAAAGCTGCTAGAAAAATATTCATAGGCACTAGAGACATTAGATTATTTCTTTCCTTTAGTATTATCCTATATAGTTATGATGTAGTAGTTATGATGTATAGTAGTAGATAGTAGATAGTAGTTATGATGAAGAGATATTAGAATTGCTACTCTACCACAGTGTATTAGGTTGAAGTGTTACAGAGAAAGATCTGAGGTCTAACACATTCTGGGAAATCCGTAAATCCTGCTCTAACAGTAAGGTGGTACATTAGGGAACTATAAATGCATCATTCTACACTATGTGGAATATTCAAACGAGAAATATATCAACCTTAGATAGGTCTATCCTTGTGAGAAACTCAGCAGACACAGAAATATTTGGAGTTATATTCTCCCAGTATCTAATATGTTCACTAAAGGCCAATAAAGACTTTATAAATGTCATTATCAGTGTGGAATCATTAGTATGGTGTTCAGTACACTGCAACTATAACAGTCCAAGAGGATACTATGAAGCAGCACACCTTTCAAATGTACTTTTGTTTCTGTTTGTTTTCTTTAAACAAGAGGATATTTTGCAAACCAGTAGAATCTGATTAGCTCCTTATCCAAATGACTTTTCTATTATCCCAAGCCACTTCTTGAGTAGTATTAATGTTCATTGACTTGTCTCATATTCCATATTAATTAATTCATTATTTTTTCAATTTCACTTTAACTTTATCATCATTTTTAGTCTATCATGGTGAGTGTTCAACGATTCAGATACGTGGTCCCTATTTTTCTTTGTCTCTAAAATAATGTTAAAACTCAGGACATATCTCTTAAAGCAGTATCATTAAATATTATGCACCCCATACATGAGTACATAATTTTAGAAGTCATAGTTAACAGACATACAGTTCTGTAGAATCTGCATTTTTCTGTAGTACATTTGTAATGAGGAATTTATCTTCTAGCAATGGCATTGGCTGAAGTAAAATAGGAAACTAGGTCTGGTCTACAGTATAACTTAGTGAATGATACAAGGTTAAAAACCTAATCAAACTAATCAAAATCCCTAAGCTACATAAAGAATAATAGTTAGAGACATTATTCTTGACATTAATGTGGTATTTATTTTTCCCTTGAGAATCTGGTCAGGGATTTTGGTTTTTAGTCAAATTCAACAACAACTATATGGGCATGGCTTTAGATATATTTCAAAAGAGAAAAGCCTTTCTACTGTAATGACTTAATATGTGTGTACACTCACAACAGTCCTCACTTATTAGAAATTGTCAGACTGGATAACAGGTCAACTGAATTTCACAATTCTTTCTACCATGCTCAGGCTTTTTTAGTTGAAGCAACTGGGATTTGAAAAACAAGCATTTTTGTGGAAATTATAATGAGAAGAAAATTTCTAGAGAAAATGTATAAACAGATACAGGTACAGGTAAACTTTATAAGCACCTCAAAACTCATGAAAATTTTTTCTTTGCTCTTGGGCATTTTGGAAAGCATTCACTACTCTAATACTAAATTTGATACATAAGATATATTTATCTCAGTTCATTACTGCTTATTGCTGAAAGTCTAAGAGAAGATACTAGCAAATTTGCTCTTAACATCTAAAAATGTATTTTAAATTATTTTAAAATTGCATTTTACAAAGCAGATTTTATTTTCTGCAAAGCAGCCTTGAACCTTTATCCAAAGCTTATTTTGCAGCAGTTAAAGAGGCAGATTTCATTTCTTAATTATATACCAAAAATAATGTAGTTCACTTTTTTCCATTTAATGAAGTAGAGATTTCTAAGCTAAATATAACATTCAGAAATATATTCTTTCACTAATTTTCATAATTTTTGGAAACCCAGAAAACTTTTACCAAGCTTGGTCTTATGAAACAATAATGACAAAGTTTTAGAGCTGGAAAATTCTAATAGTCTCAGTTCACATATTTTATATTGATTTTTAAAACATGCTCAAGCTCAGAAAGAATCCATACCCATACTTAATTAATCACATGGGTTGTAGCAAACTTGAGAGTACATGTCAGGTCATCAACTCATTTACCTGTCAAATGTGACCATTCATGAATCAGACACTGTTACAGATGTTTCAAATGTACAAGGATATTGGTCTCATGAACTGTACATTCTACAAGAGACAGAAAATAAAGAAAAGACAAAATTAAAACAAATTATATCCTATGTTAAATGGTCATAAGTACTATGGAAAAGAGAAGAAAAAGTGAAACACATAAAAAAGTTCAAAGAATAATAGAGAAGAGATCTGCAATCATAAATGTTGATCAGTATAGATACCATACTGAAAAAGTGACACTGAAGCAAAGAGTGGAAAGTGAGGGAATTCATCTTGAGGCTATCTGAGGATCAAAAGCTGTGGGCAGAATAAACATCGATTTCAACGATTCCAGGCTGCAGTAAGCCTGGAGCATTTGTGGGACCACAGGGAGGTTGGGTGGGTGGAACAAAGGGAAAGAGGACACTTGAGATCCAAGAAGACAGTCGGGTCCAGATCATATGCGGCCCAAGAGGTCATGCACTCTTACTCTGAGTGAGATGGAACACCTTTAGAAAGGAAATGAGCAGGAAAGTGGTGTGATAGGAATTTCATTTTAACAGGATCACTCTGGCAGATCTGTTGAGAAGGGCCTAAAGAGAGGCAAGGGAAGAGACAGTAAGACCAGTTAAGAGTCAATTGCTGTGGTCCAGGTCAAACCTAATGGCAATTTGAACCACAGCGGTAGCCATGGTGGAGATGGTAAGAAGTGGCTGGATTCTTCCTGAAGTGGGTGGAGCCAGTACGAACAGCGATTCAAAATAGCATTTGGGCCATATTCAGATTGATGAGCCTGTTGAATATGTGGCTGCTGGACTCAGAGGAAATCCGAGTTGGAGATACAAACTTGGGCGTTGTTAGTGGAGGGGTGGTACTGAAACTCATGAGAGTGGTTAAGTTTCATCAAGAAGGTGAGCATATATAAAAAAGAGAGAAAACCCAAGGACCAGCTCCATTGCATTTGTTGAGAATACTGAGTGCCCTGAATCACATTCTCTGCCTGCCTTCTTTCCCAGTCATTGCTGTTCCTGTACAGGGCAGCCCACTCTGAGAGATCTCCTCTCAGCAGCACTGTGCGTCTTCTGCTTCTTTCCCTGCCGTATCTTTGTGACCACTGCCTGAGAGTCTGTGCTAGCTTGCTCGGCCCTTTCCACAACAAAGTTCTGAGGTTCACTTCAGAGCCCTGGGGGGAACCCTGACCAGTGGGAGACATAAATACTTTCTTCATTAGCACGCTGGTTGGACTCTTATTAGGCTCATTTTAGTTTCTCAGAAAGCCCACAAAAAGATCAAGTTCCAGCTGTTCACCACAGTGATGACCAGCGTCATAAATCACCCACCCTTCGACTTCCCCTCCTTCCCTGATTCATGATTCTCAGCCCACCTTTCCCTTCTCTTTGGAATCACTTGATAAAAATAACTACTTGCATCCAAGTCCTTGCTTCAGGGTTTGCTTTTGCGGGGGGAACCTAAGTTAAGGCAGCACTCTAATACTAAAGGCCTACATAAGAGAGAAGAAAGGAGACACAGGAGAGACAACAAGTGAGGAAGAAGAAAAACCAGCAGAGCTTGGTGTCCAGAAAGCAACCTGAGAAGAGGGCTAGGAGGGGGACAGGTCATCAAACACTGTCAAATACTACTTCAAGTTCAAGTAAGATGAGAAATGAAGACAGACCACTGGATTTAGCAACACAGAAGACTGGACTTGCTGACACGTGCAATTCTGGTGAACAAAAATGGAGGCAAAATCCTGAGTAGTGAGGGCTTAAGAGACAGTGAGAAGAGAAGTGCAGAGGGCGGGTGACATCAGCTCGCACAGGGAGCAAGAGATGGGTAAGGAGCTGGCAGGTTCAGTGGATTCAAGATTTGTTTGTTTGTTTGTTTGTTTGTTTAAAGAGAAAGGAAGTAAGAGCAGGTTCGTGTGCTGTCAGGAATGATCCAGAATGAAAAGCTGGTGATGAAGGAGAGAGAGGGGAGAACAAGCAGGCTACAGTGGGGTTATCTGACTTCCAGGATGATAATTCATGAGAGAGGAGAGGGTATGGGCCAGATGTCATTTAGTGGGGAGATGTGATGGTGGGCAATCATGAAAGTTTTCTTTTGACTGACTTCATTTCCTCAGTGAATTAGGAGGAAACATGGTCAGCTGAAAATGAAAGTGGTGTGGAGGAGAGTTTGAGATTTGAGAAAAAAGATATTTGAGAAACAAGACATAAAATGGACAGTGATGAGAAAAAGAGATGGTGAATGGGTTGTTCTTTTAATTTATAGTGAGGGATTTCTTTGCATCAAGCCAGGTGTCTCCCAGATAGAGAGATTCCATGTTTTCACTGATGAGTAAAATTCTCTCCAACATCATTGCTAACATTACACACTAATAGTACAATGGTGAGTGTAATAAGGCATCTTAGAATATAAATTGGGCAATACATGAAATGTTGTTTAGACATTAAGACTACTTTTTAAAATAAGTAACTCTAGGAACATCATCAGAAAATCTCTGATAGTCATTTGTTTCAAAAATCCTCTGCCTATTTCTCTGATATGCCCAACTTAATATACTCTGTAGATCAAGACAGCAGCCCTGAGTTAGAATATTTCACATGCAGGCCCAGGCAGGCCACCTGAAAACGTGGAGTTTGCCTCTAGTACCCTTCACTGCTGACCCTCAGCTTTTCTTCCTTCTTTAAGAGGAGTGTTCCCATCCTTATAGCAAGTTCCATGTTTGCATGTCTACACATGATTATAGAAATGTCTGCATGATTATAGAAATGTCTACACATCATTATAGAAATTCGTTTTGTTCCTTTATCCACACTGCAGTGTGAATGACTAATAAAACACGCCACCATTTACAGGTTTATCAGCTTTATAATCAAATAATGGTAGAACAACTGAGGCTTTTCTGGATCTCTTAATATTACACTATGCAAAGAATCATTCGGTTGGATCATCAGCCTAAGGGAATGCCTTTTATCTCCTTAAACAGAATCAGTCATCCATTATATTTATATTCAATGTCTATGATCTGTAGATTTTTCCTCCTGAGATATACATCTCCTTATTGCTAAAGTCCCTTTAAGAAATATGTATATTGGTATCAGAATCCAAATGTGGTCTATGACAGCGACCCAGTTCTTGACGTGTACATTGTTACCACTGATGAGGAACTCTTGCTTTTGGAGACACAACCATTTTCACAATGTGGTTAACTATGACATTAGTTTAAGTGACTGCAGGTGATGTGAAACAGGTGGCTTCTGTTCTTTGCCTTTCATAGACACAATCAGGTTGGCATAGGAAACAGAAAAGGAGATCATTTCTTTCCTATAAATGTTTATGGAATTAAAATCCTTTATGCAGTTTTAAAATAACATTAGTTATAAGCTTCTGGCTTAAGATGGAAGACTGGGCACAAAAGTTTGATTCTCAAATTTCTGAAGACCTTCTGAAATAAAAGAAAATAAAAATAAATTCATGCATCAGTATATAAATAAATATTTAGGGAAATCCACCTATAACTGCTAAGAAAACAGAAGGAGTATGGTCACTAATTAAGGAGAGATTTCAATAAATGTCCACATATTTGGGGGAAATGTGGGCAGATGAAAATGACAAAAAATACCGTAGCCCTTAATATAACAAGACCACCACCAAGAATATCGGCATAAACCTTGTTAGCCAGAATCCTGCTGGTGGGAATTTAAGCTCAGGGTCAACAGGTAAGGTTAAGTTCTGAAGTAAAAAATGGAGCCCAAAAGAGTGGGAGGGCAGAGGTTCACTGAAAGTCTGTGTATGGTATATACGGCACAGCTGTATCAATTAGCACCCTCAGCCTCCTTTCCCTTACCAGCCCACAGAACAAAGACAGCCTTTATTTATTCTCTTATATCAGAGGTTCACTCTAACGCAGTGGAATTGAATGAAATATCTGAAGAAACTTAAGGCATACAACTTGAGTGCTGGAGCTTCAGAAAGCCATGACCATCTGACACTTGGATGTTCAATGGTCTGACAGCCAACCCCTATTAGTTCCCCTTAAATGGCGGCTGGCTAGTTGATACCACATCTCTCTTGCCACATGTAGCTCCAAGGCAGAATTTCTGCTCAAAAGAGCACTTTCATTGGAAAAAATATCTGTTGATGTAATAACAGAAGGAACCCTACTCATTTAAAAATATATATGGATATCCAAAGATTAGCAGGCCTTTGAGCAAAGCAAGTAGTGTAAGAAAGACCAAATGAATGGGGGCAGGGGAGAAGGAAGGGGAGAGGAGACATAATCTGAAGCAAAAGAGATTTCAAAGAACAAAACTCGAAAAAAATGCAATTTCGTTTTCTAAAGAATATTTGAAAAGTTGTAACTGTAAAATAAGAATGCGATGCTATGAAAAAGGAACAACTGGAGAAGGAGAAAGAAATCTTCAAGATTTTAGAAATTTTACAGAAATTTTAGAGAATTTTTGAGATTTTAGAGATTTCCCAATAGGAGAGAGAAATGAAAAGCATGAGAGAAAAGTCAAGACATATTCTGACTCAATTTTTTAAAAAGATTTATTTATTTATTTTAGAGAGAGAGAAAGAGAGAGAGGGTGCAAGTGAGCAGGGAGGGGGAAGGGCAGAGGAAGAGAATCTTCAATCAACTCCCTACTAAGTGCAAAGCTTCATGCGGGGCTCTGTGTCATGACCGTGAGATCATGGCCTGAGAGAAAGCAAGACCTAGTCACTTAACTGACAAGCCATCCCTGGCTCAAGTTCTAATTATGAGGTATCCTGTATGTAGAAGAGAGGAATGAGTAAGAGAAAATTCACCAAAAATGTTACAGAAGATTTTCTAGTACTAAGATACCAGCCTTCATACTGAAAAGCCCCTTTATAAGACACAAACAATAAATTAAAACAAATATACATCTAGATACTTCTTTTTTTTAAAAAGATTTTATTTATTTATTTGACACAGAGAGAGAGCACAAGTAGGCAGAGCGGCAGGTAAAGGGAGAGGGGGAATCAGGCTCTTCACTGAGTGGGGCCAGATGCGGGGCTGGATCCCAGGACTTTGGGATCAAGACCTGAGCCAAAGGCAGTTGCTTAACCGACTGAAGCACCCAGGTGCCCCTACATCTAGATACTTCTTTATGAAAGTGAATAAGAATAGAAATAAATTCTAAAAAATAAATATTTATGTTCCAATTGGGGGGGGATATTCAAGAAAATTGAGACAAAGAATGCTAATAAGATGAACATCAGCATTCTCTTCACCAGCACTAGATTCTAGAAAACAATATAAAAATTCCTTTAAAAATATGAGAAGAAACTCATTTTTGACCTGTTATCTATCCAACCAAACTATTAAGTGTTACAAGGAAAGTGGACATTTTCATTCAGATAAGGACTCGGAAAATTCACCACATTGATAACTTTTTTAAAAGATGAAATTCAAAAGAAGAAAAAGAAAAAGGAGAAGAAGAAGAAGAAGAAACCAAGAATATGGAAGTGCAGATGGCTCCAATGCAGGAGAACAGAAAACAGGAATGTCAATGTGACATTCTAGAGATAACTTGTCCAAATTGGCATGCACACAACACAAAAAATTAAATTAAAAAAAAAAAAGAAACAAAACCAAAAAAAAGAAAAGAAAAGAACAATAAAAAAGAATTCTAGGAGAAAGGCATCCAGTAAAAAAAGAAAAAGATCAGTGATTAGAAGGTATTACTGAGATACTGGTAGAAAAAAATTAAAGAGAAATTCAAGGCAAATTGTGAAATACAAAAAAATGAAATTAGAAACGAAGGGAGCTATGCAAGAAATTCATGCTGCAAATATAAAATGCAGAGCAAAATAAAATGTAACATTATTTTAAGCATCTGATGAAGTAAAAGAAAGGACAATCCAATGGACTCTCTTACTATGGTCCAGTGGTTCGGATACTAGACATGCAGAGAATGAAAGGAAATAAGGCCATGTGGCAGTTTTAAAAAATATTTGTAAATTATTTGACATTTCTTATATCAAGAGGTAAGGACTATGTCCCTTCTATCCTTGATTCTGTGACATCCATAGTGACTCTGTAGTAACTCTGTAGTGACTCAACCAAGAGAACAAGGCAGAAGAGGCACTGAGCAATTGCCAAGACGATGGAGAGGAGGGCACACAGCTTTCTCCTTGTTCTCTTTGGACACTAACATTTGGACCCCTGAGGCATCATGTAAAAAGTCCAAGTGTTCTTAAGTTGCCATGTGCCCAAGCCACATGTCTAGATGCTCTGGCTCATAGTCCAAGTGGAGGTCCCGGCACCAACTAGCATCAACCCCCAGAGATGTGCATGATGAAGCCTTTCAAGTGACTCCAGCTTTATCCACTTTATTCCTGCAATCACCAGAGAGGGCTCAAGTGAGATCACTCACCCCACTGAGACTGTCCAGTGGTTGAGTCTTTCCACACAGACATTGTTGGAGAAGGAACAAGTTGCCCTGTCTGAATTTCTAACAGTAGAGTCTGTGAGATTAATAAAATTATTATTTTATGCTATTGTATTTTGGGATGGTTTTTATGTAGCAATAGATAAGTAGAACACTGTCTGTAGCCCTTTGGAGAAGAAAGAATGCCTTATGCTGATTAGGTACACTTACAAAACCAAACCAAAGAATAATAGCAAAACGTAAAATATCACATATTGGAAAAAGGAGAGAGGAGGATGGACCAATGCAAGTGAACTGAATCCTTACTTTATATATCTGGGAATTACTAGATAAAGTTGATAAATTGATGAGTGAAGATTTTTTAAAAAATGTGAGCTATGGAAATGACCTAAAGAAAATCTAAAACAGAAGCAATTTTAAAGAGAAGCTTCTTCTGAAGAGTTATAACTCAGTTGGGATGTAAGATTCAAGAAATAGCTCACGTTCATCATAAAATCAATTGTATTATTTGGTCAGGCATATGTATTACTTGAATAAAAAGTTACTTGAAAAGTTGGAAATTCTTATTATGGTCCCTGATTTTTATTCATGATCTCCAAATGCAAAGAAAAATTAGAAGTTTAATGTAGCAAGATGATGTACATTCCTTTATCAAATTATCAAACTAGAAAAAAAGTTAGTATTGTGAAAGGAGCAATTAGGCCACTGTTCTCATGTGTTGTTGATGCAAATGTGACCTGGTAAAAAAACAAAACAAAACACTGTGTTTCAGAAATGCAGGCTGAGGGAATAGCCACCATCTGTGCCAGCAGGAGAGACAGCTCTGTGGGATCCAGGATCACACATCAGCAATCAAATGTTCCAGCCCAGAAGTAACACACTTAACTTCTGCTCAGAATTCATTCCCCAAAGCAGTCACATAGTCCCACCTAACCAAGGGAGCCAGGAAGTACAACCACTACCTTGTCTCCAGAAAATTGAGAACTAATGGCTACCTCAGGTTTTTACATTGATATGCAATAGCTTCCAAATACTACTTTGATAAACAGAAAATAAAAAGGAAAATTTTCATCTAAGTAAACTTTCAAGAACCTTACCATTGGATTCATTTGATATATTCCTTCCCCCCTTCTCCTCCCTTCTTGACTCTTCTTCCCCCCCTTCCTCCCCTCTCCCACTCCTTCCCTTTCTTTTTTTCTTTCCCTCCCTCTTTCCCTCCCTCTCTTTCTTCCACCTTCTCTACTTTTATTATTACTGGTAACATAAAATCAGAAGATATTATGATAATGCAAATTCAGAACCCTTTGCCTTCTTAATTAATTCAATTTCATGTTGACCCTCTTTTGTGATTCTTCTCACTATTACCTAAAGCTTACTTCCGTCGTTTATCAGCAGAGAAAATGGGAAGTGAATGTCACTACTGACAGTGGAATCACATCCTCAAAGTGTAGTTAAAGTTCTCATGGTTGCTATGTGACATTTTCTTTAAAAAATGAATCTAAAAGATATATTATCAGACATGACAAAAGTATCTCTCTCTCATGTCTTTTGTCTCTTTCATTCTACAAAGCACCATAACATTAATCTTCTTAAGGTACAGTTCTGATCATGTCATCATCGTACTGAAAATGTTTCACACAATCCACATCCCCTGCAGAATAAATCAGATTTCTCAGTCTGACATTCACTGTCCACAATAACCTGCCCTTAACTAAGCTGTCCAGCCCACCTTTCTACCAACTGCCTATTAACATTCCAAGTTCATAATAACTAACTGCCCCAAATATGGCTGACATTTTCCCCCCTCTTTCAGTGGCTCTATTTATGCAATTCTCTCTGCCCAAATTCCCTTGTCTCCAAGATTATATTTATTCCTGAAGACTCAACTTGAAGTCTGCCACCCCATCAAACCTCCTGATAACTCCAGGGGGAAAAAAAAATCACTTTCATCTCCCAAGACTGCACAAAACTGTATCTATATTTAAAACTATATAATTCAAGGGGAAAAAATAAATCTCAGAATGTCTATAAAAATTTATTATTTATATTACTCTCAGGTAGCCCCAGAATTTCTTTATAAGAGAGAATTAGGGAAATGAAGAATGACCACAAACGTTCTAGGAAAACTCCTAAAAATTTTACACAGTAAGAACATGTATATTTGGGTGGGAAAGCATTACAGAGAAAATAACACTTAAGTCACATGAGGTTCACCTCTGTGGCATCGTGGCCTCTATTACAGTGAGAGAAAAGGCTTTGCTTTATTTACTTCTTACATCCTCAAAGTAAGTGAATACACACACGCAACCCCAACAATACAAGCAGAAAACATATTTAACAAAAGCCAACACTCATTCATGGTGAACACTGTCATTATGCTATAAATAAATGGAAACTTTCAACGTGGTAAAGACTATCTACAAAACACCTATAGCTAACATGCTTAATGGAGAGAAACTCCAAGCTTTCCCACTAAGAGCAGATATGATAAAAGGGTGTTCCCTCTCACTACTTCTTTCAACCTCATACTGGAAGTTCTTGCTAATAGAGTAATGCAAGAAAAGGAAATAAAAGGTATACTGACTCAGAAGGAAGACATGAAACTGGTTTTATTCACAGATGTCATAATCTTCTATGAGTAAATTTCAAAGAATTGACCAAAAAAAAAAAAAAAAAAAGAAACCAAACAATTCCTACAATTCCTGAACCTAATAAATGATTATAGCAAGGTTTCGGGATACAAGTCAAAATACAAACTCCTTTTTTATATACAAACAATGAACAAATGTAATTTGAAATTTAAAACAATACCATTTACATTAACATCCCCCAAACTGAAGTAGTTAGATCCAACAAAAAATGTATAAAATATGTACGCAGAAAATGACAAAACTAATGGATGAAATCAAAGAACAAATAAATAGAAAGATATTCCATATTCATTGATAAGAAGACTCAATATCGTCAACACATCAGTTCTTCCCAGCTTAATCTGTAGATTCAGTGCAATCCCAACCAAAATTTTGGCAAGTTATTTTAGGGAATCACAAAATTGATCTCAAGTTTAAAGAGAGAGGTAAAAGTCCTAGAAAAGCCAAGAAAATATTGAGGGAGAAGAACCACATTGGAGGGCTAAAGCTACCTAACTTCAGGACTTATAAACCTCTAGAAATCAAGGCAATATGCTACTGGTGAAAGAATAGACAAATAAATCAACGAAATAGAATAGATAGCCCAGAAATAGGCCCCATAAATATAATCAGCTGATCTCTGACAAAGGAGTTAAGGCAATATAGTTGAAAAAGATAGTGTCTTTAACAAATGGTGCTACCAACAACTGGACATCTATCCACTGTGCAAAAAAAGAAAACAATGATCTAAACACAGAACATGCCTGCCTCACAAACATTAACTCAAAATTATAGACCTAAATTTAAAATGCAAAGCTGTAAATTTCTATAAGTTAACATAGGAGAAAATCTACATGACCTTTGGAATGGTGATGACTTTTTAGATACAACACCAAAGATAAGATCCATGAAAGAAATAGGGCGCCTGGGTGGCTCAGTGGGTTAAGCCTCTGCTTTCGGCTCAGGTCATGATCTCAGGGTCCTGGGATGGAGGCCCACATTGGGCTCCCTGCTCGGCGGGAAGCCTACTTCTCCCTCTCTCTCTGCCTGCCTCTCTGCCTACTTGTGACCTCTCTTGCTTTGTCAAATAAATAAATAAAATCTTAAAAAAAAAAAAAAGAAACAGTTGATAAGCTGGACATCTTTAAAATTGAAAACTTCTGTTCTGCATAAGACAATGTCAAGAGAATGAGAAGACAAGCCACAGACTGAAAGAAAATATTTGCAAAAGACATCTGGTAAAGGACTGTTAAAGGTTATTTGAAATATACAAAGAACACTTAGAACTCAACAGTAAGAAAATAAACTGCCAAATTAAAAAAATGAGACAAAGACCATAACAGAGACCTCCTCAAAGAAGATACACAGATGGAAAGAAACCATGAAAAAATTTCCATGTCATGTATCATCATAGCAATGCATATTAAAACAACAGTGGGATACCACCACACACCTATTAGGATGAACAAAGTCCTGAAAATGACAAAATCAAGTGCTGGTGAGGATGTGAAGCAACAGGAACTCCCACACATTGTTGCTCTGAAAACAAAATGGTATGCCCACTGGAAGTCACTTTAGCAGTTTCTCAGCAAGCTAAAGGTATTTGTACCAAACAATCCAGAAAACATGTTGCTTGTTATTTAAATACCCAAAGGACTTGGAAACTTTAAAACATAAAAACCTGCACAGGCTTATAGCAGCTTTACTCATAATTGCCCAAACTAAGAAGCATATAGTTGTTCCTCTGTAGGTGAATGAATAAATAAACTGTGGTATACCCAGACAATGGAATATCATTCAGCACTTTAAAAAATCAGCTATCAAGTCCTGAGAAAACATGCAGGAATCTTAAATGCAAATTAATAAGTGAAAGCAGTCTGAAAAGGATACATATTGTATAATTCCAACTACGCCACATTCTAGAAAAGGCAAAAATACAAAGACAATAAAAAGACCAGTGGTTGGCAGGGTTGGTGGGGGACACACACAAATAGAACACAGAGAATTTTTAGGGTAGTGAAAATACTCTGTGATATAATAATCATAGTTATATGTTATTATGTATTTTCCCAAACCTACGTAATGTACAATACCGAGCGAACCCCATGTAAACTATGAACTTTGGGTGATTTTGATGTGTCAGTGTAGGCTTATCCTCCATAACAAATGTACCATTCTGGCTGAGGAATGTTGACAGTGGGGGAAGTTATGCATGTACAGGCAGGAGGTATAGAAGGAATTTTTGTATCTTCTTCTCAATTTTGTTGTAAACCTAAATCTTTATTATGCACACACACACATTTATATATACAATGCTGACAGTATCTAGCATGAGTTTGTGACAAACAAAACAAAACAAAAACCTTCAATGAAGGGGTACCTGTGTGGCTCAGCTGGTTAAGCGACCAACTCTTGATTTTGGCTCAGGTCATGATCTCAGCTCAGGGTCGTGAGATCGAGCCCCATGTGGAACTCCATGCTTAGCAGGGACTCTGCCTCTCCCCCTGTCCCTCCCCCTGACTCTCTCACTCTTTCTCTTTCTAATAGATAAATAAATAAATAAATAAATAAATAAATAAATAAAATCCTAAAAAAATATAAAAACAACCCTTCAATCTACTCTGGCAAAAAGCAGAAGGAGAATATGGGCTCAGATATTTAGGAAACACAATGACTGTAGTGCTCAAGAAATCAAATCAAATTGTACCACTGGATTTCTATTTCTTGACATTTCTTTCCTGTATGGGGTTCTTCATTCTTTTTTTTTTTTTTTTAAGATTTTATTTATTGGACGGGGGAGACACAGCGAGAAGGGGAAAATAAGTGGGGGGAGCAAGAAAGGGAGAAGCAGACTTCCCGCTGAGCTGGGAGCCCCATGAGGGGCTCCATCCCAGGACCCTGGGATCATGACCTGAGCTGAGGGCAGATGCCTAATGACTGAGCCACCCAGGCACCCCTGGGGTTCTTCATTCTTAAAAGTCGCACTCCTTGGGGCACCTGGGTGGCTCAGTGGGTTAAAGCCTCTGCCTTCGGCTCAGGTCATGATCCCGGGGTCCTGGGATCGAGCCCCGTGTTGGGCTCTCTGCTCAGCAGGGAGCCTGCTTCCTCCTCTCTCTCTGCCTGTCTTTCTGCCTACTTGTGATTTCTGTCTGTCAAATAAATAAAATCTTAAAAAAAAAAAAGTCACACTCCTTTACATGTAGCAGAGATCCTTAAATGGCTATCAGCAATCCCAAGTATGTCTCTCATTCTTGTGGCAACTCTAGATGAAAAGTGAAATTTTTCCTTAATAGCTCTAGCAGACAAATCTCAGGGAGGACTTTGGTCTAGGTTGGTCAGGTAAACCTATCATTTTATTCTGGAAGATAGGGCCTCAGGGAGGACTCTGATTAACCAAGGCTGGGTGGTGTCACTACCCTGGGAGAGGGAGGTGGATGTGTACAGAATGTGTAACCCTGAGGAAGAAGGAATTCTGTTATCAGAAAAAATGGGCAAGTAATTTGGGGCAAGCAAAAATGATAATTACAAAAATATCTATATGCTAGCATATATGTAAACTTGTATGCAATATTTGTTTTATCTTGTGTGTATACACACATTCAAGTGTGTGTGGGTCTATGTGTGTCTATTTCATTTACCTTATTTATATAGTTGCTTTAGTTTTATTTACAACCTTAGGTAGTTATCCAGAGTTAGCCAAATTACAACATCTAAGGAAATAGTCCCAACAAACCTGCTTTCACTTCTTATACCAATTACAAGTTTGGGGGTTTCTGAAAACCATCCTCAAATTTAGCGATTCACTAAAAGAACTCCCCAAAGTGATTGAAGTTTGTTTGGGTCATGGTTACAGTTTATTTCAGGGAAAAGATACTAGTTGAAATCTACAAGGGAAAAGACATGTAAGACAGAGTTCTGGATGGTTCCAAATGAGGCATTTTGAGCTACCCTCTTCCCAGGGAGTCAAGGACAGCATTTCTCCCTCCCAGCTGTGATGAGTGACAATACACACATGGAACACTACTGACCAAAAAAGCCAACCCAGCCTTTGGTGTCCAGACACCATACTGATCACACACTGCCTATATGGCTATGGCTGACCTTGAGTCTCTGGACAACAGAACTGGTGTGACATGGCCCAAAGCCCCCATCAAAAATCACATTGTTAGCCTGTGCAGTGACCACAGTCCCCAGCCAAAAATAATTCTTCTATTGGGTTGGACATTTCAGGAACCTAGAGATCACCATCCAGGAGCTGAGGAAAAAGGCTCTGGGGGTCAGGTTCCTTCTTTACAACACAACAGTATTTTCAGTTCCAAATCCAGGCAACGCCAATTCACTTTCCTGAAATAACAGTTTCATTTATTCTCTGAAATTATTAATGAAAAATGGTATTTTAAAAAGTCTCTACCACAAGTCCCTGGTTATTCTACAATGAATACTTCTTTAACCACTCCACTTTCACTGGTGTATAAAGAATTAATGAGGCACAGCTCACAGATTGATGTTCATATTTATTAGTTTTTGTTCTTTTGCTAAACAGGCCCTGTGTAATCTTTGATAATCGCTCAAGTTATTGAAAAGGACTTTGCACAGCCTTAATACTATTTGCTTATTAGTCTGTGACAAACCATAAAATTTGATATTTTCACCATGACTACCTCATGAAATTTGCTCACTTTGTCTCTGATTAAAGTACCAACGCACTTATAATGCCAACACCTTTAAGAAGCATTTTTTAGAAGCCAAATGAATACCCTTTGTTTTCATTTGAGATATCCAAAAGAAACTGAGAATATTCTTCAACAACACAATCACGCACATGAGCTTTGCCTTGAGGAACTATGTCTAAAACCTCTTCAATCTCATCCTGCTAAGTGAACCACCAACAGATCTGACACCTCCCAGTGAGAAGCTTCTTAAGATATTGTCTATGCTGGAGATCCAAATTATGTGTTCAGCTGATGCTAAACTTCCATTAAAATTTAGAATTTAGCAGTGGCTTGAGTGTGTAAAGCCCCAATTTAATCAAGTCTGTCTATACTTTGGTAACTATGAATTTAACCTAAAAGAGAGATAAGTAAGCATCTACCTAGAATATCAGACCCATAGGTGGCCTTGGAGATTATCCCCTACAGCCTTTTTTAAAAAATTTTTTTAAGATTTACATATTTATTTGAGGGGGGAGGGAGAAAGGAGAGAGTCCTAAGTAGACTCCATGCTGAGTACAGAGCCCAACGGGGCGGGGGGGGGCCTTGATCCCACCACCCTGATATTATGATCCGAGCCCAAACCAAGAAGCAGACACTCAACCGACAGAGCCCCCCAGCTGTCCCTCCATGCTTCATTTTTATAGTGAATTGCACAAGTTAGCTTTTGGCGAAGCACAGAGCCAAGAAATAAATCCAGTGTTTTTGACTCAAGTTTTGTGCAGATATAAAAGCTATGGAACTCTGTTCTTTCCCTTTCCTGTACAAAAGGAAAGTAACTGACCTCAGGCAATATTTACCAACCAGATAACTTTTTTTAAAGCCCTGATGCTAAGGATGAAGTCTCGGTCTGCTGTATTCAGGGACTATACATAATGTACAGTCAGTCCTGAAAACGTCGCTTTCAGAGGGTCTTTTTGCAATGCTGGAAGGAGCTGCTACAGAGAAAGATCTATCTTTGCAACACTTTCCAGTCCAGTGGTCCCACGTGCTTAAGAAATGAGAGATTAAATTGCTACATCTTTATTGCATAGGAAAAGGCATTTCCCCTTCTCTTGCTTCTTTCACTAAACACAGGATTTCTCTCTGCAAAGGCTGTCATACTCCGGGTGAACACATCTGTGCTTCACAGCTTACGATACCCCAGGGTGTGTTTCTCCTCACTCTGCTCTTATGGCTCACGGCACTCCGGGGGGCAGCAAGTTCTTAATGGCTCTAGAAAGCACTGACAGTAATTTTTTACCACTTAAGACAGTTACTATCCCAGACGATGATTGCAAGTTAGGTGGTATTCTGTTCTTCTACCTGCCTTATCCCAGATCATTTAATAACGCATGGAGTATTACAGTCCTGATAGATGCACCTTCTGACCAGAGAGATGCCAATTTTCATACAAGCGAATGTACCTAAATGTTCATATATCATATTCAAATTTCATCGTTTGCTCAGTGTAGGTCAGGAGCCAAGCTAGAAGATTATGTAAGATACAGAAGGTAATGAAAAGTAGTACTTCCCCTCAAGATCTCGGTGGACATGACAATGATGCTTAAGCATAACAACAGAAACACATTCTTAGGAGGGAAAGAAAGCACCTGTTCGAATTACTGTTTGAGACTGACAGCATGACAAATTATTTTTTGTGTGTTTCCATTTTATTATGTAATTCTATGGGGCAGCTTCAATGATCACCCCTTCAGAGCTGTTACATAAAATTGTATTTTTATGTATCCATATGCATGAATAAATGTTACTTGCATGTATACGTATGTGTACCTGTGCATTTATATGTGGTACACGTTACTTAAATGCCCTGTGCGCATCTTTACTCTCATTTATAAGTATACATTGATGACCAATAAATGTAAATTTTATGTCAATGGGCATATTTTGAAAATATTGAAACCCTCCAATTTAAAAAGCCATTGAGCCTAAATGCTTAGTTATTCCTGTCACTTTCTTTTTCCTCATACCACACACTTTAGGAACATGAGTAAGTCTGATAGTTGTGAATTTCTACCATGGCACAAAGAATTTGCAGAGAATCAACTCTGGGGCCAGATTAGAATCGAATATGGTAACGTGCCCATCAAAACCAGAACAATGTGGGACTTTTCTGAGATTCACTGTAGTACCTAGTATCAGACATGTATTAATAGTAAATAAATAATTTTTAATCTGATTGGTTGAGGAATTAGTTGAACAATGTAAATTGACTGAGGCTAAGGAAAGGTTGGCAAATAAAGGAATACCCACAGATAAGGGGTGAATTTAATGGTTTCAAACCATTACATTAGGATGGCTGAAAAGAAAAGTGTCTTTGGAATCTATACTATCTCTAGAGACTTGTAGAAGAAACAAAAATAGCAAAATAAGAGAATAGTGAATTACCAAAGAGAAACCAGAAATCATAATTAATTCATGCTTGGAAATATTTCATGGATGGATCCCAGAAAAATAATATCCAACCTCATATTCACCAAAGTATGTCCTTTATCTAATTCAGGAATTAAATAAGAATTAACAAAGTAAACACCTTTTCAAAAACAAAAAAAAAAGATAAATAAATAACAAAGCGGACCGCTTATCTCCTTGTTGGCAATCGAATAAAACAGAAATTCTTGAGTGTTTTTAGCCATTTTGGAATTTGAAGCAAATATTGAGATTGACCCATTTAAATCTCATATACGGGTGACCAGCTCTCAGTCTGAATTTATATATAATTCTTAGTCTGTCTCCATGAGCTTTGATCCTTTTTCTCTCTCTTCTATCCTTTTTCTTCTTCCCTGAACTTAGATGCCAGCGCTCCCTTACTTGACGTGTATTACATTTCAAGAAAAAAAAGGTCAGCAGGGAAGGAAGAAACAAACCCAATGACTGCACAGTGCTTGAACTCACAGACTAGTCCTACAAGGAAAAATGTAACAGCTATTGCTAGAAAGAAAAAAAAATACAAATTTTGTCAGACAACTGGTAGGACTGCTCTGTTTTCCACTTCGCTGACATATAATCTTACTGGTAGTCCCACCGACCTGTGGCTTGTGCCTGGTGGGAACAGAGCCTGGGTGTGAGGAGGGGCTTGGCACTAGGGCTTCATGTAGATCACAGTAGCACAGGCAGACTGAGACCCCAAGCAGAGCCTTGTCCCTTCCTCCGGGGTCTAATATCCCTGGGCAAACAGCCAAGTGGCTATCTGCAAGTGATATAAGAATGGGTAAAATGCTCATTAAGAATTTGTCTGTACTGGTTTTTCCCAGAGAGCACACAAGAGACTTTCTCAATAGTACCAAGCCATATACGTGTTCTCTATCAGTACAGCCCCGGTCACTTAGTGGCACTTTTGCAAGAATACTTCCCCTTTATGATCAATAAATTTCATAGAACTGGGTATTTTTACTTAAGGGACTTTTCCCAGTGAGAGAAATTCTATTCTTATCAGCTCCTTTTATGTATGTACATAAAGAGAGATGTTTGTGAGTCTATAAAAAGTACCCTTGATCTTGCTTGATAGACTCTATCCTCCTCAGACTGAATAGGCTTTCAAGTGGGTGACTTTGCATTTGCAAATGAATGACAATATGTGTGCCAAATCGACTCCCCAGCCACAAAAATAATAGGATGAGAATTTTATTTCTGGAAGAGGATTTCAAAACAGGTCAGTTCTCATTTACTCCTCAGCAGGTGCTACTAAAAAAACCAGAAAAATAAAGACGTGGCCATTAAACACAGCAGACAAAACAATACGTACATCAATCAAAGCCTAGAAATAGGCTTTGAAATGTTATTTATTACCCAATGTCATTAAATATGCATTACTCTAATGATCGGCATATTATGAAGACAGGCATTTTAGAGATAAATTATAAGACGGACTAAAAGATTGCTATCATCTTGGCAAAGAAGGGTAGTTTAATTTTTTAAAATCATATAATTGTTATGGAAAGAATCTGTATAAATCAAACATTTCAGAGAGAGAAGATTTTTATCAGTTACAGAAACCCTCTCCACCTTTCCACACAAAATCAGATAAAGATGCGTGAGAAAGTTACATTTTAGACTGTTAGTAGTCAAAAGCATGCTTTGTTCCTGAAGTTCTGCTCTATTTACTTGGTTGATATTGGTGTGAATAGATTAAAAGCACCAATATGAAAGAGACTCCCAACCCTGTTTTCAAAAGTATTTATAGGTTGGCACCTGGAGGTTTGCACTAGCTCTTGAAAAGTCAATACAGAAATCTAGTGCATGTTCTTCTCTTCCTTCATTAGAGAAATTGACAGCTGAGAGGAGCCCTTTGGTTGTCTGACACCAGTACAAGCCATGTTAACAAACAGTTCTCATGAGAGGCAGCCAAGGGCACCACAGCCTGAAATTCTCAACACTGCTTACAAGTAATGCTACACTGTTGCTACTCCTCTGTCCATTTAAAATGTTAAATTAAACATCACAACTTGCCCAGTGCTTTCTCTTCTACATCCACTTCTGTGCCCAACATTCTGTGTGGCAAATTACATCCTTCTGCACGAGCCAAGTGTATGATCTTATCCAAAGTGCGAAAATTGATGTACATTTTGTTCCATCAGCTAATGGCTAGAACTAATTGTTGAGAATTAACAGACTTTTTGCCTTGGATTCCAATCTTTACATCTTGCTCGGTTATGGGGTTTTGGATCTCTGAGTGAGCAGACAGTATCCAGATGTAGAGCAGGAAGATGTTTAAGAGGGGATACAATGGAACAGTTATCAAGAGTCCCAATGGGACACTTTGGTAAAGGAGGGAAGATGGGGGAAACTAAAATCAAGAAAAGCAATTAAGGGCATGAGCACTGAAACGTCCAATAACCAAAAAGGAACCAGAGAGAGAGAGAGAGTAGGAGAAAAAAATAAATAAACAAGGGGCTCATTGAGAAGGTATTAGGCTTTAAAAAATGACCACATTATGCATATGTGCAGTAAGGAAGAGCAGGACTTTAGCAAAAATAAAGTCAGTAGTTTTTCTTTTTGTTATCATTATTTAGTACACATGTCTTATTTTGCAGTTCTAGATACTTTGAGTCTAAGTGTCTTGATGATCCAAGTAAGAATCAGATATTGATGAATAATCTGTAGCCTAGTCTAAAACCCATTTGCTCATTCCCCAATGTCCTCTGTGTTATATTTTCATCATAGTTTCCTTGTTACTTAATTAAGTCTTCCATGAAGCCAAACGTAAATTGGAAGGAGCGCTGAAATTGGGTCATTAAGGTAACTTCTACATAGAGACAGTCTTGCCAGAGTTGTAAAGGAAAAGCCAAAATCCAAGATAAAAATAAAAAGGGGAAGGAAATTGATGCTTACTTTTTGGGACAAGAGAGTCCCTTTCCCCTAATAGGAAAGAGAAAAATTGAGAATGTGAGGTAAATTAAGACATCTAGCTACTTAGAAGACTGAGGGAGAATTAATATAAAATCAACAGAACCTATTCATAAATTAGCCACCGAGCTCAGAGGGTTCAAGGCAATTATATGAACATACATTGCCAGATTCCAGGCATCCTTACAACACATAGGATAATTGAGTATGCATCTACATGAGTAAGTATATATTGTGATATAGTTATATTTACAGTGCAATAATTAATGAGTTTTATATGAGGCAACTCAAGTAGTCAGGACTCCCATCTTACTCCCCATCCCATAAAGTCAAATGCAGACTATAAGTAGCCAGCATTATTGCCCCAGGCAAAACTCCAAAGGCTACTCTAAAGGAAGCAAAATCAATGTTGGACAAAGGTCACGTTCATGGCAAGCATCATTTCCCCTATTTCTTTTCTTGCTCAATAAAATGCTATTGTTGTTGACTTTAGGTTGTGGAATGGGGTCTGTAGTCTATTTCCTAGATCATGTAGGTCTACCTACCAAAGGAACCCTACACAGAGCTCCTTAGAGAAAATATCTACAGAATCATCTTACTCTTGGGGCACCTGGGTGGCTCAGTGGGTTAAAGCCTCTGCCTTCGGCTCAGGTCATGATCTCATGATCTCAGGGTCCTGGGATCGAGCCCCGCATCAGGCTCTCTGCTCAGCTTAAAAAAAAAAAAACTTTAAAAAAATTAAAAAAAAAAAAGAATCATCTTACTCTCTTGGTAGCTTAGAAAACCTTATCTTTCTTAAGTGTGAATGGAGAAATAGGAATGAAATGCCAGGTATGTAATGAAACCCAGAAGCATACAAGAGAAAGGACAAAATAAACAAAAATTTTCAGTGGCATTTTGAAAGGTTAAGAAAATAGGAAAGGCCTTTGAGAACACTGAATGTAACCAGAGTGATCAGAGGAAGTATTATATTTATAAAACAAAAACATAAAGCTATGAACAAAGAACAATCTGAAATGATGATCTCAGAGATTAAACATATTATGATAAAACTAAAGAGTGACTGGAAAGTAAGGATGAGGACATTTCCCAGAATACAGAGCATAAAAGGACAGTCAGGAAACATGAGAGAGATGAGGAATAAAACCATCTAGGTTTTCCATTGTGTAGAAGGAAAGAGCAAGAGAGTCAAGAGGGATATACATCAAAATAATAACAGAAAATAATTTCCTAGAGCTAAAGGAGGACACATCATCAGACTGAAGATAAATAAGAAAAAGAGTCACCAAACAAATCCAAAAAGAACCACAATTGATACATGAAACTGCAAAACACTAAGAATAAAAAGAAGATCCTAAAAGCTTCTTTATAGAATATACTAAGGATATATACTGCCTTCAGAGGACAATGAGGCAATCTGACATCTGATGTTTGGTCAGTTCACTGGCTACAAAATACCACTGGTGCAGCAATGCCTAGAAAACAACATGGAAGTTCCTCAAAAAAGTAAAAATAGATCTACCACACAATCCGGCAATTCCACTTCTGGGATGAACCAAAGGAAATGAAAACAGGATATCAAAGAGAGATCTGCCCTGTGATGTTTGTGGCAGCATTATTCACAATTGCTAATATAAGGAACCAACCTAAGTGTCCATCAATAGATGACTGGGTAAAGAAGGTGTGATATAGATACACAATGGAATGGTATTCAGCCATGAAAAAGGAGGAAATCTGGCCATCTGCCAAAACATGGATGGACCTTGGCAGACATTACACTAAATGAAATAAGTCAGATGGATATGTACGATATCACTTACATATGGAGTCTAAAAAAGCCAAACTCATAAAAACAGAGTAAAATAGTAGTTACAGGGGCTCGGGAGTAGGGGAATAAGAAAGATGTTGTTTAAGGGTACAAACGTGTAAACAGTAGTGACTAACTTCTAGAGATCCAATGCAAAGTACAGTGATTATAGACAATACTGTATAATATTCAAACTTGCTTAAAGACTATATCTTAATTATTCTCATCACAAAAAAGAAATGATAATTACATGATGTGACAGAGGTGCTATCTTTACAAAGGCAACCACATCATAATATATTATTATATCAAATCAACATGTGCAACTTAATTAGCATCATGTTATATGTCAAATATATCTCGGTACAAAGAGTTCAAAGACATTAATACACGGGATGCTTGGGTCAGTTAAGTCAGTTAAGTGTTTGCCTTCAGCTCAGATCCCAGGACCCTGGGATCAAGTCCCACATCAGGCTCCCTGCTCAGTGGGGAGCTGGCTTCTCCCTCTTCCCCTCCTGCCTGCTAGTGCTTGCTCTCTCTCTGACAAATAAATAAATAAATGAAATTTTTAAAAAAGACATTAATGCAGCTCAGCAAAATAAAGAAATAAAAATGCAAGATAAAGAAATAAAAATGGCCTTTAAAATCTGAAATGATGCTCAATTTCATTCATAGTAATAAAAATGTATCATAACTAAAATTAGATGTCATTTTTTATATTTCAAATTGGCAGAACTGCAAAATCAGAGCAAAAAATGTTAGCAATGGTAGGAGAAAGTAGAAGTCCACATACAAATGGTATAGGGAAAAACTTTAGCAAAGTTTATCAAAATTACACTCCTATCAATACATTCTGAAGACAGCATTTTTTTGTATTAGATTGATATTTGTGAAAATATGAATATTTCATTATCTTTATCCAAACTGGTAATTTCATATATTTCACCTTATAATAACAAAAGACTAGAAAAAATGTAAATGTTTATATATATGGCACTTATGAAATAGCCATTCAATAAAATACTATGCAGTTGTAATTAAGAATCTGGAAGTCCTCCAAGACACAAGTGAAAATTTAAAAATATATATATAAATAAAAATATGAAACAAATGAAATGTGGCACAGTTTTAAACATTCAAGTGTAGGAAAAATAAAATTCATTTCATGTTAACATAACACACAAATGGTGAAGAAAAGGAGAAGAGATAATATCTTCATGGTGCAAAATAAGATCGTATTTTTAAAATTTGATGCATCAAAAAATACAGACTTAAGTCATCTTAAGTTACAAAAAGAACTAGTAGAAAACTAAAAGTACTATAAATATGAAACCTAGAGAAAGAGGAAAAAAGGCAATACAAATGATTTATATCTTTACCTTCCGTATCAGTGGTTACTAAATATTGTCTAGTGCTTCTAAATGAAGGGAGGAGAAAAACACACATGTTTTCTTGAACTACAGAACTAAGCACCAGAAGAAGCTGCCTTTTAAGAATGGATCTCAGAGCAAAAGAAAAAAAAAAAAAAAAAAAAGAATGGATCTCTGAGCAAGGAGGCAAGTAGAACTAGTATTTCTATTTTACCTGATTTTTGCCAAATCCATGGACTACTTTGATTAAAAAAAAAATCTTTGACCAAAGTTAATGAACGTAGGCAAAATTTCATATGACCCTCAATGTTTAAGATTCATGCAACAGAAACTGTACATGATCTTGTCCACCACAAAGTTTCAGTCAGTGTCTGGCATGTAGTTGATGTTAAAAAGTAAGACATAAAGAGCTCTTACAAATCTGTAAGAAGAGGACAGCAACCATATAGGAAAAAAAAGAAGGTAAAGTAGATAAATAGATGGTTCAGAAAGTTATTACATGTAGTTAATAAATGTGTTTAATATTTAATCTCACTAGTAGTGCAAGTTAAACCTATAGTGAGTTATTACTTTTCCCATGTGAAACTAGAGATCGTTTACAATAATGCATGTATGTACAGAAGTTGTAAGGCAGAACTCTCATACATAACCAACTGAAGCATAAATTATTTAAAACAACTTTCTCAAAAACATCAAGTACAAGCAAGAATCCTTAAATATTTATACTTTTGATGGACTACTCTTATTTCTGGAAATCAATCTTAACAAAATAATCCAAGATACCATAAAACATTGATGCACGTGTTTCACAGACCTATTTAACAGAATGAAAATTGGCATCAATCTGAGTGATCAACACTAATATTTAAATAAATGATGTACATCCATATTAGAAGATATTATTTAATAATTAAAATGTCATTACAAAATGTATGTAATCAAACAGAAATGTCCATGATGTGATAAATGAAAAAATCAGGATACAAAGTGGTAGATATATACCAATTTTGAGTGTGTGAGTATATGGGTATGAGAAAACAGGAGAGATAAAACTATAATAATGTATTTCAAAATGTTAATAATGGTTATTTCTGGGTAAATGTATTACAAATAATTTTTTTTCATATTGTCCAATTTTTATTTTATTTTTAGAATTAGAAGAAAACAACAAATATTACTTCATTAAGAGTTAATGGAGTTATGCTTCCAGTGATGAAGAGTAGCTTGTAATGGATGAAAACTGCAGATAAAATTATAAACACTGGACATAACTGAGAAAACAAGCGGTTAAAAGCAGAAAGAAACTGGAAGGGTCAACCTCTAAAATAGGAAAATGCACTTGGTAGGTTTGCATTTATGCAACTTTTCAAGGGAGGGAAGTCCTCATGCTACACAGTGTGGGATGTCTGGACCCTGGGCAAAGCCTGAGTCTTACTGGCTTAGCTTTGGGGCTGCCATATTATGTAGACTATGTTAAAGGAAACTGTGGAAAGGACAGAGTATGGGAAAGTCCAAAATTCTGCATTTTTAAAAATCTGCCCAAACCCTTGGCTTGCCTCTGACATATAAAAAGCTGACTCCTAACTGTCTAAGAGAAAGTGACAGACTATCAGAGATTTTTAGCTGCTGCCAACCGTAAGGGACCTAGCACATCGAGTTTGAGTCTAGCCAGGTTAATTCTTGATAAGACAACCATAAACACCCTCCAGGGGATGGCAGCAGAATTTAGTCTTTGGAATGGTTTTATTCACCACGTTCTGTTTATAAATAAAAATTCCTAAATAAGAAAAACACCAGAAAATCTGATTCCAAGGGAAGTATTGCAGTATCAGTCATCAGGAATCAACTAAAACATACATGTGTCATAATATAAAGAGGTTATTTTATTTTATTTTACTATAAATATGTTCAAAACAAAGAGATGGAGAATTTCAGCAAACAATGGAGACTCAACAGTACCATATTTGAAATTTTAAAAGAAAAGAGACTGGGACCAAAACTTTTATATATCTATATCTATATATTTTTATATTTATTATTATTATTATTATTACACAGTTTGAGAAAATCATTATTACACAGTTTGAGAAAATCAGTAAAGCACCAGCAAAATAAATACAAAGAAAACCATACTAGGGCTTATCATAGTCAACTGCAGATATCCAGAAAAGAGATGATATATTATACACAGGATAACAATAATAGAAAGAATGGCTGACTTGCCTTCAGAAAGAACAAGGGGGGGTCACCTGGGTGGCTCAGTGGGTTAAAGCCTCTGCCTTCAGCTCGGGTCATGATTCCAGGGTCCTGGGATCGAGCCCCGCATCGGGCTCTCTGCTTGGCAGGGAGCCTGTTTCCTCCTCTCTCTCTCTCTACCTGCCTCTCTGCCTACTTGTGATTTCTGTCTGTCAAATAAGTAAATAAAAAAAAAAAAAGAAAGAAAGAACAAGGGGTATTTATTTGTACGTTCATTAAAATGTTATTGAATCGTGCACTTGAAATGTGAGCATTTCACTCTAAAACACTATAAATGGATATTGATTCTATTTTATAGATTTGTTTTTTTCCATAGTAGTATGAATTAGCAATTTTAATACTGTATTCCATATACTCTAGCTTGAGCAGAAGTGTAACTATATTGACAATATGGGAAGCTAGGTTTCTCCTAGCTTTGGAGAAGAAAGTTACAAATACGGAAAGAGGAAAGACTAGAATGCATTCCACATGCTGGACTGGAATTAGAAATATGAGCATGAACATGTAAATATAGATACAGAAATAAAATCTATACATATATTTGTGTGCACATACATATATACATGCGTGTTTATGCAAATATAGTTGTCTATGTTATATGTCCATATATGTGTGAATTTGTGTGGAGGTGTGCAGTATAAATCTCCACACATATATTTCCTAGGCTACTTGATAAAGGGACCTAGAAAAAATGACCCATCAGTAGTACTGAACATACCTAATACCCAAAGTCTAGTCTCTAAAGACCATTACCCACTAAAAGAGCAAATGTCTTTGCAGAAAAGCCTAGAATATCTTATTGCATCATAAAGAAAGGAAGAACTAAAGTAATGCTAGCGACATACCAAAAGAATACAGGTCAGTTTGAAAGAGATCCCACTGGCCAAATTTTGAACAATTTGAATGTTAAAATAAATACTGTTGAAAATGGCTTATATCCAACTGGATCAAATAAAAAATCCATTAGTTTATATGATATAAATATATCAGAGTACATAAATAGATGGGGAACGATGGGGAAGTTCTTCCTCACAGTAGAACTCATAAATATAGAAGGATGCTTAAACTAGTGGACAAAAAAATTAATGAAAAGCAGTGTATTTGTATCAGTCTCAAAATATGTCCCTCTCAAACTGCTCATTCATTTCAAAGGAAAAAATGGTAGAAAACTTGGCAGATACCACCTTAACCATGTGATAGACCCCAACAGCACACAACTGATATGATTGATACATTGGGAAGACACAAGGCGCTTCTTTGGTAGTCCTACTAAACACACATCACATAGGGGTGCCTGGGTGGCTCAGTTGGTTAAGTGTCTGCGATCGGCTCAGGTCATGATCCCAGGGTCCTAGGATTGAGCCCCACGTCAGGCTCCCTGCTCAGTGGGGAGCCTGCTTCTCCCTCTCCCTCTGCCTGCTGCTCTGCCTAATTCTGCCCTCTTTCTCTCTCTCTGCCAAGTAAATAAATAAATAAATACATACATACATAAATACATAAATAAAATCTTTTTAAAAAATGCATCACATCAATCTCATTATAAAGAAACACCAGACAAATCCAAAACTGAGAAACATTCTACAAAATAACTTGTCAGTGCTATTTAGAAATATCAAGGTCAAAAGAGACAAGGAAACAATAAGGAACTGCTCCACATAAAGACTAGAGATACAAGAAGTGAAGGAAATGCATGATCCTGTACTGAATTCTAGACCAGCAGGAAACAGTAAATAGCTATACAGGACTTTATTGGGGCAGTTGATGAGATCTAATATGGAATATAGATTATATTATATTGCTATTGTATTTCCCGAGTTCTATCATTGTACTGTGGTTATGAAAGAGAATGTCTTTGCTCCTAGGAAAAAACATACTTATTTATGGTTAGGCAGCTACATATCCAATTTGCTCTCCTATGGTTTGGAAAGTGCTGTGTTTACATATATACATGGGTCAAATATATATGCACCCAATAATCTGTATTTGTGAATTCCCCTACTCATTAAATGTATTTATAACCCTAAAATCAATACAGTGCTTGAGTGATCATTTGCAGACAGAGA
>PISX010007697.1:0-87267 GCA_004024625.1 Mellivora capensis
ACCCAGGGACCACACTAATTCATCTTGGGGCACCCTGGTGGCTCAGTCGGTGAAGCCTCTGCTTTCGGCTCAGGTCATGATCCCAGGGTCCTAGGATTGAGCCCCGTGTCAGCGGGGAGTCTGCTTCTCCTTCTGCCCTTCCCCCCACTCATTCTCTAATAACAAGTAACATTCTCTAATAAACAAGTAAAATCTTTAATAAAACGCTCGCTGGAGCTTTAAAGTAGGCCTTGGAGTTGCGAGCTGTGAATCTTCCAACATCGGGCTTCTCCTACTCAGTCTCTCAAAGCCCTGTTGGATCATGAAATCGGTTTTGAAGGTGTCGTGACCAGCATTTTAAAAAACAATGCAGAATCAGAGGAAATGGGGGCATTGCACCTGGTAAGGGAAATACTAATTTCCGAGGCTCTGTTTGCATCCCGCGTGTGTATAAAGCGCACAGCATCACAGGAGAAACACGTTTTTACCGTAGGTTATCATCCAAGCCTCAAAGCAACTACAAACACTCTGTTCTCAGCAAAATAAAATTGGTCAAGATTCGTAAAATCTAAAACTGAAATGAAACTCTGGGCAAAAGAGCTTGAGAAGGCAACTCCGAAAGACCACCAGTCACTTTTTTTTTTTTTTTTTTAAAGATTTTATTTATTTGTCAGAGAGAGAGGGAGAGAGAGTGAGCGAGCACAGGCAGACAGAGTGGCAGGCAGAGGCAGAGGGAGAAGCAGGCTCCCTGCCGAGCAAGGAGCCCAATGCGGGACTCGATCCCAGGACACCGGGATCATGACCTGAGCCGAAGGCAGCTGCTTAACCAACTGAGCCACCCAGGCGTCCCACCACCAGTCACTTCTATAGTTCTTTTGTATTGAATTAAAAAACGAGAGTCATAGGTTCCCCAGTTCTTTGTGGTTCTTCTTGCATGAGTTTTTTGCTTTCATTTCCAATATTATTTCCAGCTTGGGTCCTGAGGGCGGCGCTGGATCCCTGCCAGGGGACTGGTGGCCCAGTGCTGTTCAGCGGCTCTGACGGGGACCTACTCCTCTCCTTGCAAACGGAGGATGGTCAAGCTACAGCACTACAGGCTGCCATTTCTGTTGGAACTGTAGCCTCCCCTGGGACGTGCACAGAGTCGGTGTGGGTGGCCCGTCTTCCAGAGGAGAGGGATGGCGGAGGCTAGCAGATGGCAGGATGGGGGGGCGCAGATGGCCGCTCACAGCCTTGGCAGGAAGCTCTGTCTTTGCCAAGTGAGCCCCCTGCTAGGCTCTGGCGGGGGAATGCGGATGACAACCTGGCAGAGTGGACTGAGCCCCGTCACAGACCTGGGAGACGGGGTCCAGGGCTGGCTCCGATGACCCAGCTGTGCATACCGGAGCCAGCCCCATCCAGCGGGGAGAGCGAGTGGTCTGGTGTGCCCAGGAGGGGGTGACATTAGTGCGGGGACCTCATGCCTCTGGCACTGCACCGTAGGGCTGAACGGGGCCCACAAGTGGCAGTGCGGGCGGGGGCTGCATGGGTCTTGCCAGAGCCAGAGCCCACCAGTGGCCTTTCTAGTTGTGCCAGTCCTGTGCTCCCAGGGGTGCTCCCGGGGGTGCTCTCAGGGGCAGTTGCAAGGACTTCTAAATTAGCCTCAACATTTCCCAACAGCCCACCAATAGCTCTCCAATAGGAGCTCAGCAAAACCTCAATGGGTCCAGGAAGGATAAACATACAGCAGATGCATGCCCCATACATCCCGGGAGCTGCGGTGAGCTGGAGAGGATCTCGCCTACCTGTAGTGGCCTGGGAGCAAGCATTTTATTGCCACGTCCAAGACCTTAATTCCAGAAACTTCAGAGGGGCTTGGAGATGTGGAGCCTCAAAGCTCCAAAGGTTAGTCTGACGAAAGGGTAGGTTGAATTCCCTAGCGTCCCTTTACAGGGGTGTTATATGGTCCCCCCCAAAATGTGGCCTGTTCTTGTGACAGCCTTCGAATTCCTCTTGCTGGTGGGAGCCATTCTGAATCCCATGGGGCCCGGCCCCATGGTGCCCTCTATCCTCACTGAACAGGACGCTCTGGGAGTGAGGCCAGGAACACCTCTGTACTGGGTCATCCCGGGGGTGCCTGTTTGGGAGAGAAGGTCATGGAGCCTCGTCTTACAGCAGGACTCAGATGGCACTGAGGAAGGTCATCCATGTCCAAATCACCCCAGGATAAAAACTCAACCAGCTCAGAGATAGAGCACGGTCGGATCAGATGCAGAATTGAAAGTAGTGCGGTAACAGAATGTTAAGGCCGCTTCACTGTTTACACCAAATAAAAAATTATGCACGTCTCCTCCAATTAAAAAAGAGACCAAGAAATGCGCACTTGGGGAACCGGTGGTCTGGGAGAAGCTGCCGGTGCTTTCCTCACAATGCCTGCCTTAGCTCAGGAACAGCATTCTGTCGGGACTGCGTGGGAATTCTAGAACGGCATCAGGAATGCTCCCCGTTTCTCGTGTGATGGCTCGCACAGAACCGTCTCTCAAGAAGCAAGGCACGGTCCGTTCTTACTCCCGCAGGGAAAGAGGAGGCTGTGTCCTCAGAGGAGGACCGATGCGGTGTCTGCTTACGCTCAGGGTCCTTGTGTGCAAACACAGACACGAAAGCTGCCCTCCGTCTGCAGAGAGCATCATCAGTGGGACTAATACGGGCCACAGAAAATGCACCCTTCCCACCTCTGGCTCAGGCCGGGAAATCTGCTCCTGGAGCCGGTGGCTCTCAGACTGGGGAGCATCCTCCGCACAAGGGGGTGTTTGGAGGTCGGGCTATGCAGGCACAGTTGAGTTTTATACACAATACACGTTTCTGATGTGAAACCACTGTCATTCCATTATAACCGGGAAGCAGGGTGGGCCAAAACCAAATGAAGGCAGTGGACAGTCCTCTCATGGCAAAGGGGAAGCTAGTATGTGTGTGGGGGGGTGACTTTGGGGCGGGGGGTACGCTTAGTCTTGGGTCTGAGGCTCAGCTTTGCCGACTCAAAGCATCAACCGGACACAAGAGACAGACTCTCCTTGATCTCGTCACCCACTTCTGTAATGTAGGCGTGCATTGTCAGTCCCTGGGACCAGCACTGTCCCACAGAAGTTTCCGCCATGACGGAGCGTTCTAGATCTGCATCGTCCATCATGGTGGCCACCAGCCACTTGTGGCTGTTGAGGGCTTGAAAATGTGGCTAGTGGAACCGGAACTGAATGTTTCATTTTATTTTTATTTAAAGTTAAGTTTAAACAGGTGTGTGTGGCTGTGATATGGTATTGGACAGCTATATTCCTAAAATACAACAGGGTTTGTATTTTCTGAGAGAATTTGTCATCACTTTTAACGTCAAAGAACAAAAGTCCGGAACAGCCCAGGACGACACTGTGGTAATCTGCAAGAGGGGCACCAAAGGAAAAATGTTCTATCGCCAATTCATGCGTCATTTTGGGAGATCTGTCTGGAAGGCGTGTGTGACCAGAGGCAAGGAGAAGAGTTAGTCCCTCTGGGGAGGTCCTGGGGAAGCAGTGACACGGGGCATCCATTCTCTCCATCCTCCTGCAAGTTTATTTGACTAGAAAACCTGGATCCGACCCACGGTCATGGTCCCACTGCAGCACCAACCGTGCCACTGGGTTTCTCAAATGCAAACTTGTTGTGAGTTCCTTGAGGTGTTTGCAAAACCTGAGTGGGGGTCGGACCACCTCTGAATCCCTTTGCGGTGGAGGTGCAGGGAGAAGAGGTGGTTGAGGTCATCGCGGCAGGGACGCGGAGCCATGTGGCCCGCGTGTCACTTACCAACTCCTCTCCGACTAGCGTCTAACCAGCACAAAGATCCATGTTACCTCCAAAGGTTTTCAGGTGCGGGCCCGCGGGAGTGTTCCCAAACACAGAAACAGACACAGGAGCAGCGGAAAACAAAGAACACCGTAGTCATGTTTATTTCTAATTACAAGAAACAGAACATCAGTCCCTCATTTGTACAAAAATACCTGAAGGTTTACAATTAGGTTCACAAGCCGCAGAGCTATGTACAGAAAGGGGCAAAGCATGTGGAATAAAGGTTTTGTCTCGTGATACCTTCAGCATTCTCTGAAACCGTCCACACGTCCGCTGTGTCACCGGCACGGCGAGCTTGCCCGGTGACTTCACGATCCCCCGCAAGCAGGTTCCGCCCCGGACAGCTGCCTCAGTTGGTCAGACTGTCAGGCATTAAGTGCAGAAAAGAGAAGAAAAAGCAGCTAGACTGAGGCACGCATTTCTCCAAGGTTTAGCGAACAAAACAACGTTCCGGAACTCAAAGGCCTAAGGTACCAGAGATCACCCATTTCAACTCCAGTACCCAAAGGGCTGGGTATTTCCAACTAAGTCCAGGCTGCTGTGTGGGGTTTTCCTTTGAGAAGAGAAAATCACAGGTGAGAGACAGAGAGAGAAAGTCAACAGACTCCAAAATGACCCTGAGCTGTTCCGTTTACATTCATGTCATTTTAATACAAAAATAAAAGTCGACCGTCCTTCCGTCCCTGGTTGGCCAGGCCAGGTGCCCATATCCTCGAGGGACAGGCTGCTTCTGGTGGAATTCCCAGCCACCAGGCACAGGGGCTCCCTGCACCCAGCATTTCACTGCGGCCAGGAAGCTACTGAAGATGATGTCAACCCAGCAACACACAGACCGTGAGTCAGGGTCCAGCTTTCCCGCTCCTCTTAAATAAAATGCATGTTTACAAGTACGAGATGCCGTGGAGGCTGGCTGTCCAGTGGAGAGGAGCGTGAGAGCCTCATCCTACAGGTCTACGCGCAGGGAAAGAGAGATCGCCGCATCGCTCTCTGGTTCTACTTCCAATCAGTGAAGAGAAAAATGTGTAACGGGAACTGAAGGACGGCTCCGAGGGGCAGCGCCCTGGCGGCCGGAGGCCAGGCGGGACCCGGGGGTCGGCTGACCTGGGAGGGCCTGAGATAACCGGCTACAAAAGGAAGAAAATGCGACGGAAGGTTTACGGCTAAAAACGTTTGACTAAAAATTCTGCATTTGTGTAAGTAGACATTTCGTGGAAAACAAGCAGAGTGAGGCCCCTAAACTAAAATACAGTGTTTCTGCACCCTTGAGGTCCCAGGAGCACAGCAGTGCCACCGATGAGGGTCCTGTGGGTCCCACCGGGGTACACGCTGGCACGGCGGTGGGGCAGAGGCAGGCACCTGGGGGGCCAGTCCCGCGTGGTGACCCATCTCCCAGCCCGTCAGGGGAGACCCTTCTGCTTTGCAGAGACCGCAGGTAATGCCTCAGCCCCGTCACACCTGGTGACTCAGCCACGGGGATGGGGTGGGGCGGGGGCAGTCCAGTCACTGTGTGACTCAGCCCCCCTAGGGGGAAGCAGTGCTGTGTTGACCAGACTCTTCTGAGCTCCAGCCCGCTGAGGGGGGCCTCCGCCTGGGCCGGCTCACGGGGCTTTTCATCAGGACAGAGGTCATCAAGCGAGGACCTGTCCATGCCGGGCAGCAGACGTGCCCTTTCCTATGTTCACGTCTTTATCACCATGGAAACCCTCGGGCCACCTCTGGCAGTCAAGCGGGTGCCATTTTCCTTTTCGATCCTTTAACCCCTGGAGGGACAACAGCCAGGAAAGTGCCTGAGCCGCTGTAGGGGGTGGGGAGTAAGGCAGCGATCGTTCTAGAACAAGCTGAGAGGGGGCGGTGGACCCTGGGTGCTGGGGCGGGGGGGTCCCAGGGACGCTCCCCATGTCCACTAGAGGCGAGGCCTCTCAGCCAGGCCGTGCAGTGGGCCGGCGAGCTTTTCAGAGCACCTGGGCCTCCTGACCTGTGGAGGACACACGAGTAACAGGTGTGGGGGCACCTGTGCACACGGAAGTGACTGACAGATGGGGTGCCCGACTGCGCCCACACCAGGGGCCCGGTGCCTAGTCCAGATGACACCTATGTCTTTAAAAAAAAAAAAAAAAAAAAAAGCTCTTCAAGTATTCTGGCGGGGGGGTGCTGGGGTGGTTTGTTACCTGGGAGTGGATCCGCCTCCGGTCACCTGCACCGGTTGGGGACCTGGAAATACCTGGGGGCCCGGATTCGGTCTCTGGAGTCTGATCCTCGCCACAGTCCCCGTGTCCCACGTGCACGGAGGAGCCACACCCCCTCCTACCGGGGCCGAGGGCAATATTAAAAACAAAGAAGGAGTGCAAAAAGTGATCGATACAAAAAAGTAAACATATCAGTTTTAATTGTCAAGATTATTCCAGGGCAAGAGTTCATTTCCAATTACGTGTCTCTGGTTCTCGCTCCTTCGTGGCCCAGCCAAGACGATCCATCCAGTTTTTTTCCTCCCGTTCGCGGTTGCGCTCTCCTGCCTCCCCAATCTGTTTGGCGTTTGGGGCGGGGGTGGGGGTGGGGGAGGCAGCCCCGTCAGATCCACAGCAGCAAATTGTTGCGGGAGTCCAACCCCGAGTCCCTACTGGCGGGTGGGCCCCGACGGACCCCGCTCCCCGGGGTGCAGAAGAGACGAGTGCTCTCGGCGATGCACGACCCCCCCGGCCCCGTTCCAGTGTCAGCTTGCTCCCGTCCTCAGCCAAGAGTCAGTGTGAGGTCATAAGGCCACTCGGATGCAGTGGTGCTTGAGTTTGCAAGGTAGGACCCCTTTGTTGAGCTGGTAGAAGTCCACGAGCTGGATCAGGTCAGAGAATTTGGTGTTCCCGTCGTCAAGGCTGAAGAACATCTGCCCGTCATCCTCGCACTAGAGGGACACAAGCACATGCGCCGGGTTAGGGGCCGCACGCTTGGGGACAAAGAGTGAGACTATGGGGTCACTGCAAGGGATCGGTGAGGGCAGGAACCGGCAGCGCTTTCCCAGGTCCTGCCATGGTGGATGTCAGGTAGCCGTTTCCATCAAAATGGAGGGACCCCATGGTACCTTCTGGAAGCAGCAACCTTCCTAAGGCCGGTCTGACCGAAGAGAGTCAAGGACTGTACTGTGGTGGGAACACGTGCGTATGGGGGCAGGTCAGTCTGAAACATCTCCTGATTAGTAACTCAGAACCGCTTCCAGACTCTAAAACATGGCCCGAGGCACCAGTGCACCCCGTTTTCAAGGTTTTTGCCCTCAAGTCTCCAGCTACTATCCCTCAGAGGCTTCCAGAATCTGGGGTTATCTGGGAGAATGGCATTACCCATTCCGCCTGCCATATAATAGGTTTTCTTTGACTTGAGGCTAAAAAATGAGAGAGAATGTAAGGCGGGGTCGGAAAGAGCAAACAGGGAAGGAAGCGCTTCCCCTCTGGCGATGAGCCCCGGGATGGCACCGAAGGTTTTGTGCAGTCTGGGCAGCCTTGCCCCAGGCACACCACCAAATGCTCTCGCCCTTCCGCTGCCTCATGGGCAGAGAGCATCATTGGGACGTGGCAGGAAGGAGGAAGGGCAGGAAGGAGGAAGGCTCCCGAAAAGCTAACACGACTCCCCTGTGATCCTCCCACTCCCTGCGGGACTCCTGAGATGCTGAAGTCCGGGGCTCGAGCAGCTTCAGACCCACCAGGTGTGAGCCTCCTGGAGCTTGCTTTGCTACTGGACAGAGTGGATCTCTGAGCGGAAAAGACCTCACCACCCTCTTCGGGCAGAACATGGCCTGGGTTGGGGCCCCAAAGGAAACATTTTAGGAACGTTATGACCTGTAGACTTCATCACTTAAGAATGTGAAATACCTGGGGCACCTGGGTGGCTCAGTGGGTTAAGCCCCTGCCTTCGGCTCAGGTCATGATCTCAGGGTCCTGGGATCGAGTCCCGCATTGGGCTCTCTGCTCAGCAGGGAGCCTGCTTCCTCCTGTCTCTCTGCCTGTCTCTCTGCCTACTTATGATCTCTCTCTGTCAAATAAATAAATAAATAAATAAATAAAATCTTTAAAAAAAAAAGAATGTGAAACACCTGATGTCAATTTTGTATACAGTACCCCCCAGCTGATGACTTCTGGGAGGTGTGTTCCCAATTTCAAAAAACAAACCTATCAGGGGACTCGAGGAAGCATCTCTCTGGTCAGCTTGGACCTGATATTTAACGACCTGCAGGTCTGGTTAGTTCGGGGTTTGAAAACTGCATTCGGAACCAACCCAGGAAACAACAAGGCTCAGTGAGAAGTTTTCGATACTTACAGGTAAGATCTGGAAATTTTTAATTTTCTGATGATGACAGAGCGTGAGCACAAAAGCCTTTGGATTGCTCTGGCTGTCTCGGAGGAGAAAAAGCCTGGGGATGGAAAAAATCAGCTGACTGTACATTTTCAAAAATCCAGACCTGAGATGTGGGTTTGTATCTTTGCACATGCACGCACACACACGCGCGCACACACGCACACACACACTCACGCACACACACACGCGCGCGCACGCGCACGCACGCACGCGTGCCCCGCTCCTGAGGATCAGAGAGCCTTGCAGACGGTTCGGTTCAGGACGCCTGAGGACGGGCTTCTGAATGTCATCCTCCACTGAAAGGATGCTAGGGCCACGGCTGGGCAGGTGTACCACTTCGGCTAGAACGACATGTGCCGGAAAGTCATGAAATTCAAAGTTCAAAGGGCCATGAGCCAGGAAACAGCATCATAGTAATATCAGACCCGACAGATTATTACCCAGAGAATAAAACAGGAATCCGAGAGTCCCTTCCGATACCGTAATAAATGAGCAAGTAAATTAAGAGAGGAGGAGGAGCTCTTCCTTAAATCAGAAGGGAAGCTAAATAAACAGAAAGAAACGATGGGTCCGACACTCTCTGGCCACCGCCGTGGGGTCCCACCAGTGAAGGACAAGGTCAACAGGTGCAAACATCAGCAGATGGAATCTGACGAGAAACAGAATTTTCATTCTCAAACCATCACTCCCCCTGCCCCCAGCACTTGTTGATACAAAGGGAAACACAGCGACTGTCCATCGGGGGAACCCGCCGGTACCGTCACCACCGAGTATGCAAGGCAACACCGCCAGGAGCCAGACACCAACCCTGCCCGGCCGGGGGGGGACTCTGTGTCCCCTCCTGCAAAGTGGTGACCCGGCCGAGCCCCAGAGCACCCGGAGGCACCGAAGCCAAGGTGCACTCTGTAAGAACCAGCTTCTTCCTGTGACACGCGTCCAGACGGGACAAAGGTTAACGAGACGCGCCCCCACAGGAGCATTTAGAATTATGACGTTTTCGTTCCCCGTGAAGGATGTGAGAGGAACCACTGGCAAAACCGGACCGAGTGTGTAGGCATTAGAGATCAGAGCCACGTGGATGTTTACTTCCCAATTTTTTAAAAAAGGTTTTATCTTCTAATCTATTTGACAGAGAGAGGGAGACAGAGAACACAAGCAGGGGGAGCGGCAGGCAGAGGGAGAAGCAGACGTCCTGCTGAGCGGGGAGGCAGATGCAGCCTTCGATCCTGGGACCCCGGGATCATGACCGAGCTGAAGGCAGACGCTTACCTGACTGAGCCACCCAGGCGCCCCTACTTCCCAATTTTTACAAGGGTACTGTGGTTAAATAGAAGATAAGTCCTTGTTCTTACCAATTTTCTACTGAAATAAGCAGGATCCAAGGGACATCATGCTATCTGGAACTTACCTCCCAAAAGGTTCAGACAAAAAGAGGAAGGAGGGAGGCTATGATAAAGCAAATGGGGCACAATATTGACAGCTGGGTTATCTGAGAAAATGCACACAGGAGATCACTGTAAGACTCTGGCGACTTTCGCATGACACCAATTTATTTCAGGATAAAAAATACATAGAAATCCCAGTAGCACAAAGAAGTAGAAATCTTTGCTTTTCCACAAGCATACCTGGCAATCGTTGAGAAGGCAGCTGTACCCTAGGAAGGAAAAGAGAAGAGCCCTATCGCCAGAATCCAGGTGACAAAGAGCCTTATTCAAGGCAAACAGCGCACCATCTGCTACGGGGCTCTACTATTAAGACGGAAACCAGATAAATGGGACGGCAAAGTCCTGTGTTAAAAAGGCAGATATTTTACTACAGGACTTCTCAGAGCCTTTAAATGGGAATATCCACTGTGGGCACTGTGGGACTGGAGAACTGGGTTTTGCACTCTCGTGTGACCACACACTCCTTATTCCAGTGTTCCCAGGAAACATATTCTTTCAAATTTCATCTGAGAGACCAGAGTCCCATGACTCGTGGGGCGGGCAGTCAGTGCTAAGAATTGCTGGCCCTGCGTGGAGGGTTAGGTTCTCCTAACCCTAACCCTAACCCACGCTCCTGCGTGGAGCATCTGCCATGCAGAACCCTGAGAGGCCGGGGGGTCTTCCCCTCTCCTGGGCATAGCCACACGCCTCGGTTGTCCACCTCAAAGGTCTGCCTTATGGGTTATTTCATTCCAAAGAAGCCACCATCCCAGCAAAAACCCGGGAACTTCCTGGACTCCAGGCTGTCTGACAGGAAAAGCTAGTCTGTCCCTCGCTCTCCTGTCAGCTTAGTTAGCTCCCAGGCACTTCCTGCTGCAGACAGGTGCACCGTGGTGGAACGAGGCCCTGGAGCAGCCAGGGGAGCAGGCAGGCACTGCCTCACACCTTCCACCTGGGGCAGGACCCTGGAAAGTGCTGAGGCTTCCCCAAATGCTTGGGATTTATAGCTTGTGACCAGTGGCTGTCTGTAACCATTATTAACTCAGAGGAACCTGTGGTCTGAAAAGCGTGTGGCTCCGGAGTTTGCAGGATTCCCAGACCTGCCACGGATCAGCTCCGTGACTGGCCTGTTCTGCCTCGGGCTGCATGGGACGCTCGGCCCATGGGAGCCCAGGAAGCCAGTGACTGCCAACCACAAACCGCAGAGCCCCGCTGATAGCCCAACGGACCTCTGCAGGGACAGGTCCCAGGGGGACTGCGTGGCAGGCAACGCGGCCAGGTCAAGAAATCTGGAACAGAGGGACACATGGCGGCTCAGTTGGTTAAGCAGCTGCCTTCGGCTCAGGTCATGATCCCAGGGTCCTAGGATCGAGCCCCTGCTGAGCAGGGAGCCTGCTTCTACCTCTGCCCCTCACCCAGCTCTTCTGCTGTCTCTCTCTCTGACAAATAAATAAATAAAAATCTTTGGGGAAAAAAAAAAAAGGAAAAAAAAAAAAGAAATCTGGAGCCCAGCACAAGAAGGAAAGCGGTGAGGACCACGTAGCTGGGAGATCTTGCAAATGTGCCCCCTGGCGGGCTCCTGAAGCAGAGCTCGGCCTGTGTGTGTGTGGCGGGGGGGTCATGAGTGAGGCTCTGAGCGCTTGGCAACTCCTTTAGTCCCCGCCGTGACCTTGTCATGGTTCTCATTTCAAGATGAGGGCAGCGGGCACAGAGAAGTTAAGCCAGTTCCCCAGGGGCTAGCAGCCAGCCTTAGGCACAGAGGAATCCCGGCTTCTAGGATCAACAGGACCACGGGTTAAATCGGGGGAGGCACGTACAGACGGTTTCTTCATGGCTGCTGAGTGCTGTTATGGTGCCGATGGGGGCACTGTGTCAACCCTGGGACCGGACCCCCGCCCCCTAACATGGGGGTCCGGGGGGAGCTGCAAACAACTCGAATTTGGAGAAGCTCCCTTCCCCGCAGGGGAGGAGTGGTGTGCTCCTCGGGGCTCAGCAGCAGCACTGGAGCTGGAGACTGGGGGCCGCAGAGGGCTGGGCAGGGCCGGACCCCAGTGTGAGCAGGGCCAGGGTGGGGAGGGCCGGGGACAGAGCCTAAATGCTGGAGGAGAAGCAGTGAGCCACCAGCGGGCACTCAGCAGAGGCCACAACGCTAGATCTGCCCTTGAAAGAATCCTCCTCCTCCAGGTTGTGGGCGGCAAGAGGAAAAGGAGGCACCTGGCCACTGGGGACTTCAAAGCCCCCTCCCCACCGGGCGGACTCCAGGCTGCCTTGTCTCCTTCCCGCCCCTCTTCCTAACTCCCTGTGTCTTTTGAGGTTAAGGCTGACTTTCAGTCATTTTCTCCGCGTTCCTGGACTCTCTAAATCGTCTTCATTATCTCTGCAGGTGTCGGTCAAGATTAGGAATTGATTATTTCATTTACCTTGTTTTCCCAACACATTTCCTGCCTAAGCGCCCAGCAATTAATGGAAGCCTAGCCTCATGGTGATGACACCTGAATGGGTCCCATTATCCTGCCCCTCGTTTTGGCCAGCTTGACACCAGGGCTGAAGGTTATGTTGGAGAGAAAGCCCAGCTATTAATGGGGCAGGCGCCAGGGAGCCAGCTGGTTGGTGGGAGGAAAGACGACAGGGGCCTCATCCTCGTCTGTGGGCCTGCCTGGACAGAGACCTTGCCGACAAGGACTCTAGGAAATGGTGAAAAGATCAACACGTTTTGTTTTATTTTTTTTGAACAGGCACTGACATGGGGTGCCAGGGTGGCTCAGTCTGAGAAGCCTCTGCCTTCGGCTCAGGTCCTGATCTCAGGGTCCTGGGTCAAGTCCCACATCGGGCCCTCCTTCTCCCTCCGCCCTAGGCCCCGGCTCGTGCTTGCTCTGTCTCTCAAATAAACAAAATCTTAAAAAGCAAAACAGAACAGGTACAGACCCACAGTTTCGTGCCCGAGTGTGCTGAAGGATCGCACGGCTCCTACACACAGGGGCAGCCCCTTAAAGACAGAGTGGGCCTGGCTGGGAATCACAGGGGAGCGTCCCCACATGGCCTCTGAGGTTCCATCCACCCCACAGGGACACGGGTGCCACCACCACTGCCCGGGGCCCCAGGAGGGACACGAGTGGCCATGACACCAATCCTATCCCCTCTGGAACCTTCACTTTTATGGCACTCTGATGCCCCTGGCAAGTAAGCCACTGGGCTTCCTGGGAATGAACCCCACAGCCAGTGTGGTGACCTCATCAGAGCACTGTGGGGTCCCTTCTGATGCTGCGGACGGGTATGGTCTGTACAGAAAGCCCGGGGAACCTACACATCCCTGCACGCAAACGCTGTCACTGTTCGGTTTCCCTCTCCTTAGACGGGACGGACCCTTCAGAGGCGCATAGGGAGAAAACTCACTTCTAAAGCTTTAAAAAAAGGGCTGTTGCTGGATAAGGGTGACCTTTCAAATCAGTAATTTTGGATTAACGTGACAGCCGCACAGAGAAAACAAAATAGGGCTCGTTCTTTACACGGCATCCCAGCATAAATACACTCCTAATGCATCTGGGATCTAGAGAAACAAAAAGGAACACCGGGAGGGAAAAGCTGGAGAGAAAGACTGAAGGGAGGAAGAGAAACAATAAGGATCCTAGAGGAGAACAGGATCAAACTCCTTTACAGAGCGGCCAAAACCAACACAGCAAGGGCCTGAAAATCCAGGAGGAGGAAAAGGGACACAAATGATAAAGGCGACTGCGTGAAATTGGCGTCAAAAAGCCTGTACAGGGCGCCTGCGTGGCTCCGTGGGTTAAAGCCTCTGCCTTCAGCTCAGGTCATGATTCCGGGGTCCTGGGATCGAGCCCCGCATCGGGCTCTCTGCTCAGCGGGGAGCCTGCTTCCTCCTCTCTCCCTGCCTGCCTCTCTGCCTACTTGTGATCTCTCTCTCTGTCAAATAAATAAACAAAATCTTAAAAAAAAAAAAGCCTGTACAACCCAAACCAAACAGGAAACAGACACGAGCCATATGCAAAGTCAAAAACGACACAACGATGTAAGAAAGAACATGTGCAGAAAACAGACTGAGAACATTGGGCAGAAGATACAGACAGTTTCCAGAATGGTAAAAGAGAAGAAATGCCCGAGGAGGTTTCAATCTCTAGAAAGAGGCTCGGCCTCCCCGGCGACAGAGGAGACAGGCGGACAGCCCCTCGCAGCCTGAGGGGCCGTGGGCATGCCGTCGCCCACACAGGTCTGGGCACCACCAGCAGAGACATCAGCTGAACCGAACTATGAGGAGACAGTTCCCCAAAGTCCTACCATCAGCCTGGAAACACTGAGCCCGAGACAGGGCAGACTCTCGCCATGTGGGTGCACCTGCCACAGCGAGCGGACGCACAGACCGTACAAAATGGGCTCCCATCGCGGAGGAGGTGCGGGGGGCAGGGCAGAGTCTGCAGGGACCCCGCCCGGTTTCACCATTCTGACTTTGGACTGGGGGAGCGTTTTGTGGAATGTAATGGGAAGCACTAAGCCGAAACTAAATCAGATCCGCTGACAAAAATCGAAAGCAAACAGAGACAAACGAACCGCACTGACCACTCAGGGCTTTGCTGCCAGAACCCTGGAGAGGAGCCGGTTTAAACTCTTGGACGCGACCTGCCTGGAACACGCCTTCGGGATTATGAGGGCCGCAGGACTGCTTTCCAGACGTGATGAGACACAGGGAAAGTCCGTTTTTACAAATAATTATGTCCTTAGTAAGATTTTCAGAGTAAGAGAAGAGAAATACAGTAAAATCAAGGGAAAAAAACCTGTCATCTTCCGACCAAGTTTGCGGGATCAGTGTGAACCCTGAAAGAGAGGGCTTCAAATTTGTATTTTTCACTGTGGGGAAAAAGAGCCTATGTCCTAGCTCTGTCCCCAGAAAGAACCCAGAGGCTGTGGCATCCAGAAGCCGCTTTCCACTAGAAAGAGCGAGTTTCCAAAGAGCAACATTCACGGGAGCCGAATGCTCTCGGGTCACTCTGGGATCCAGCACTGTCCGCGGTGCATCAGAAGAGCTCAGGAACCGACTTGGCCAAGTCCCGTTGGCCAAAGCGAGCATCAGAAATAGTAAGTTTTGACCGAAAGAAGTGCAGTGCTTAGGAATCTGCGGACATAGAACCAGTTTAAATGAGCTGCAGCTCATCTGTCACCGCGGGAAGGTGGCGAGGCGGAATCACTCTTCTCCAAACTGACCCCTCCCTTGAGGGAGAAGTCAAGCGTTCAGCCGCCTTTGCAGCCAGCGACGCACCCGCTGCTTGGACAGACAAGCCAACGGGAGGAAGAGAAGGAAGCAGAGGGACACCGTCATCTGAGGCGGCGTGAGACCTGCCAGCCAAACGCAATTTGAACCAATTCAAAGGATTTTTTTTTCTTTTTTGCAGCAATTAGGGAAATCTGAGCCCAGACTGGATTTTAGATGACATTAAGGAATTATGTCAAAATCCAAGGGTCTTTATGCTTTAGAGACACACTGTGTTTACTGGTAAAATACAGAATGTCTGCAATTTATTTTAAAATATTCAAGAGGGCAGGGCACCTGGGGGGCTCTGTCCTTTAAGCATCTGCCTTCGGCTCGGGTCATGATCTCAGCGTCCTAGGATCGAGCCCCACATCGGGCTCCTTGCTGAGCGGGGAGTCTGCTTCTCCCTCTCCCTCTGCCTGCCTCTCCCCCTGCTTGTGTGTGTGCACTCACTCTCTCCCTTTCTCTCTCTCTCAAATAAATAAGTAAAATCTTTAAAAAAATAAAAGAATAAACTCTTCCAGGAGAAGGAAGGAGGAAGGGGGAGGAGCCAATCATGCAGGAAGGGACAGAGACGAACTAAAATGAACAAACCGTCAGAACCGGACAAGGACCACATGGGGACTCACTATCCTCTTTTCTCCTGGGTAAAATTTTAAAATGTCCATAGGAAAACTTTCAACCTATGAAGGGGGTGGGGGCAGAGGGCGCCTCCTGCTGGGAGTCAATGGGAGGACACAGGTGTGCATCCAGGGCCCTGGGCAGCTCCTCCAGTGGCCAGGAGAGCAAGGCTCCAGGGCCCTGCGTCGGCCAGCGGGACAGTAGCCCTGAGAAGGGCCTGTGCATCCGGCTCTGACCTCTCTCACTCCTGGGACCCATGATGGCCACAGAGCGAGCGTCCCCAGGCTAGCCCGCTGGCACACACACCCAGTCACCCCATCTCTGCAGCCAACACCAACACCAGCCGCCAGACCCAGAGGGAGGCGGACCGGCCCCCAGGAAAGCTGGCCCCGGTAAGGAGGACTCCCTTCAGCAGCTCCGACTGTGAGAAATGATCCAGCTCTGTGGCTTGAAGCCTTGAAGGCTTGGGGTTGTTTGTTCTCAGCAAAAGCCACCTGATCAAATGTAAATAAAAACATTGTTCTTTCGTTCGCCCCACCCTGAGAATGAAAAACAACCGGCTTGTGCTCTTGGTCCGTCTGTCTGATTTGCACCAAAGAGGCAGAAGTTGGTAACAGACGGGTCACGATCTTCCTTCGGCCACCGGCCAGCTGAGCCCATCCCGCGCCACACTGACCCTGAGCCACACTCTCCCCTCTTCCAACTGAGGCTGTAGCGACGGCTGCCACCCAGGATCTCAGAAACCAGACAGAAGGTACACCGGGCACAACAGGGGCAGGTGACCACCTCCTTACCCGTCCACCAGCCCCTGCTGCTTGATGATCCGGTGGGACTCTTCCCTGGAGATCCTGCCATGAAACCAGTGCTGCGTCCTATGGATCACTGCGGGAGGGAAGAGGGAAGGAGGGGATTGGCTTCCCTGGAGGCACAGTGAACCGGCCATCAGCGCCGGGCCCCAGTTCCCACAGCTACACCTCTCCTGGTGTACGCTGGGCCCGGGGGTCAGGGGACGCTCCGGGAGGGATGGGGCCCACTCTTAGGACCCAAGGATCAGGCCGCCATGAGGCGCTTACCTGTACTTAGGGTAGAAGGGTGGAGGGGACTTTGGCTGCCTGGGATGGTCATCCGCGTGCTTCGTTTCTGTGGAAGGAATGCGTGTCAGCGCTGAGACAGAGACCGGCATGGCCCGCCGCCGCCGGGGAGGCACACGTGCGGGGAGGCCTGGCCGGGATGTGGGGCCCTCGGCTGTGGAGGGACAGCCTCCCCAGCCCGCCGCATCTGGCCACAGGCGTGAAAACAGAAGCATCCTGAGGAATCCCCACGACCCCAGGACCGAAGCACACAGTGAAACTCCTGGGACATTCTGGGAGAAAAGCACGAGCTTCTCTATGGAAAACACTTGGCCTACAGAGACCCTGGGCCGCAGGGACGTTCTTTTCCAACACGCTCTGAGGCGGAGGTTCAGGGAACTCTCTGAGCCAGAGCAGTGGGCTTGCATTTTGTACGCGAATTTGAAATCGGGGACACTTTCCCCATGGGGAGGTCATGAGCAGGAGCCTCCAAGGGAAGAGACTGTCCGAAGCCACGAAGCTGGTCGAGCCATGGTGTGAGCACCGACCGGCCGTGTCAGGGTCGGTGGGCTCCGCGCTGTCCACACACGGCCGCTGACCACCCCCTAGCAGGGGCAGCTCTGTGCAGGAGCCACGAGGTCAGAGGGGTCTGCTCCTGCCCTGCCCCTGCCACGGTGCTGGCAGGAACCCCGAGCTGAGACTGTGATGCCACCCTCCCCTCCCAGTTGTCCCTGCAACAGCAGCCACAGGGCCGTGCTTCCAGGAGGCCAGCGTGGGGGCAGGGGAACTACCCACAAGGAGGCCTGTCCACGGGACGGCCCGGCCTTACCCTCCAGGCATGGCCTTCCTCCAGGGCCGCGCTCTGGGCTTCGGCCGGGTTCTCGATCACTCTTCCTGTTTGCCCAGAGAAATCCATCGCCACGAGGGAGTTCTCAGAGACACTGCGCTGGAAGGAAAGGCCACAAGTTCTTAAAATGTAGGGAACCAGGCCAGAGATGGCTGGGAGAAGGGTGACGGAACATTCCACCTGAATTTCAGGTGGAAATTCTGTGGCAGGAGGGCCCTTGAACTACAGGTGGCTTTGGTTTCTCTGGAGGGGAATAAGAAACACTCCAGTCCCCTCACTGCACCCAAACTCCGCGGGAGGCTGCGGGGTGCCGCAGGGCTGGGGCGGTGGGGTCCCTTGCAGGGCCCCCGCAGCCACCAAGTCCCTCCGCCAGGGGCTCAGTTCCAGGCGACACATGGACCCTTCCTGTGCACACCTGGCCCCTCCCAGGAATGGGCCCGGGGGAGCTAAAGGGTCGTGTCTGGAGAAGACGAAGGGCTTCTCCACCTTCGGGACGTAGAGGACATCCTGAGAACAAGGACACTGCCAGCTCTAATTCCCACCAGGGAAGGCTCCAGCTTAAGCGTCACCCGTGGCCATAGTGCCACAGTTGCCCCCGGCGAGAGCAAGACATGGCTGGTGACAGTCCCTGAGCTCCCGAACAGAGCCACCACCCTGCCCGGTACAGGACCTGTCCCCAATAGTCACACCGAGAGACAACAGTCACACACACAGACCCAACAGGACCCGTCCCCAACAGTCACACACACAGACAAACCCATCTCCCCGGAAACAACCTGTGCTCAGCCACGATGCTGGGAAGGGGCCCGCCTTCCGGACGCCGCAGAGGTACTCACCACCGGCGTGCAGAAGGAGGGGAGCAAGGCCTTCCGCGGGGGCGGGATCCTGAAGTTCTGATACAGCAGCATTCCGTACTGCAAGGGGAAGGCCAGGGTCAGCCGCCGGAGCCCCTGGAGCCCCCCAAGCCCCGAACGCGGCAGACCCGTGCAGGGAAGGACCGCACAGAGTACGGAACTGGGAGCGACCCCAGCCGCTGCAGTGGGTGCACAGCCTCACCCCTGCATGCCTTACTGGCTCGCTCACGCTGGAGGGGGTAAGGGAGAAGCAGGCAGTGACAACGTAATAATAAGATCGAGGGGCGCCTGGGGGTTCGGTTGGTTAAGCGTCTGCCTTCAGCTTGGGTCATGATCCCAGGGTCCTGGGATGGAGTCTCCCATCCTCGTGCTCCCTGCTCAGCGTGGAGCCTGCTTCTCCCTCTGCCTCTGCTCCTCCCTCTGCTCATGCTTTCTCTCTCTCTCAAATAAATGTAAAAAATCTTTAAAAAAAAAAAAAAAAAAGGTCTACCACTAGTTAACCTTAGTGAATGCCGCTACGGGCCAGGTACACTTCCAAGAGCTTCATTTCATTTACTCCTCTCCACATCAGGAAGCGTGTCCTTTATCCCCAAGTACAAGTAACAGATGCAACAGGGAAGTGAGGCAGGTCACTCAAGGTCATGGTAAAGTAAGAGCTCTGGGTTCGAACATACAGAGCCTGCCCCCCCACCCCCACCCCCGCCACGGTCCATGCTTCCTGGGCCCGGGCAGTAAGCAGAGCCCCGCTCTCCTGTAACCGCCCTGCCTGCACCCCGGTCCCCAGCTTGCCCACACGGGAAAGGAAGACGGTTGGGCAAGGAGACGTGGTTATTAAGAGGTAGCTCATTTCCAGCTTCAACCCCACAGGGTGTCCTCTGGTATCTGGACCACCACCAGAAGGTCTACCATGTGTGTGCCGGCGCTCCCAGAACATGGGGGACAGGCCGCGAGAAGCACCCAAGGGCTGCTGGCCAAGCATGTTCCAGAATGGATAGAAAGACGAAAGGCTGTAGGATCTTGGGGCAGGCTACCAGGGAGAAACCCACGTCCCCGCACATCCCAGGACGACCGCGGAAAACAGAGACAGGGCGACAAACACAAGCGGGGAAGAGCGCGTGTCACGGTCACGGGAGCCGCAGGCGGAAGGTGGCTGAGTTCCACGGACACGCAGAAAGAAGGCAGTGGAACGGGGTGGGGAGGGCGGCGGTGGGCGGAAGGGACCCCAGGGTCCGTGGACAGTTCCCTCGACAGTGGAGGCGAGATAGAACGATGGCAGACGAACCCATCTCGGGCGACGGAGGCTGCTCTCAGCAGACCCACACTGGAAGAACTCGGCATGTCTCTGGTCCCCGAAAAGGACGCAAACCCAGGAAAGGGTTGGTGTAGATGTGCAGGAGTCCAAACGAACGACAGGGCCTCTTCTAAGTCTTAAGCGGCTTAAGTCGTGGGAAGAACTGAAATCTAGGATGAGATCCTGAGAAGGGCCTCACCCCCACGCAGACACGGTGGGGACAGCCGGGCAGGCTAGGGCCCAGCGAGGGGAAGATTGTGCCAGGACAGCCAGGGGGTCCACCAGGAAGGAGAGAGACAGTGTGGACGGAGGTTAAAAATAGAAATAAGACTAACTGATGGGTCTCCCCTGCCAAAAAAAAAAAAAAAATTTAAATGGGGAAAGAGATGAATACAGGCTGATGGGACAAATTGAAAACAAACAGCAAATGGCAGACTTAAGCACAAACATTCCTAATAACCTGCGGAAGGATACCTTTCCCAACAAGCACGCCAATGAGAACGTGAAGACGACCAGAGGAGAAAGTCCGATCACATGGTGTTTGTCAGAGGCGAGGACCCAGAAAGGCAGAAACACAGAAAGGAGGAGAAAAACCTGTGCAAACACGGACACACCCACAGTAACGCCGGGTGGGTAAGGCGTCGGGGCGGGAGTCCCCGATGCAGGCAAGAGCAGATCTCAGAAGGACCCAAGAATCAATGTCAAACAGACTTAAACGTTCTTTTTGATTTTATTTATTTACTTGAGAAAGAGAGAGAGATCACAAGTAGGCAGAGGCAGGGGGAGAGGAGGAAGCAGGCTCCCCGCTGAGCAGGGAACCCGATGCGGGGCTCGATCCCAGGACCCCGAGATCATGACCCGAGCCGAAGGCAGAGGCTTCACTGACTGAGCCCCCCGCAGCACAGAGACGAAAGTATTCCAAACTTGTGTGATCTAACGACACACACCCGTACATGCACGTGTGCACGTGTGGTCTTCTAAGCAGAAGTGTGTGTGCCATGAACGCACACATGTGTACGTACCAACACACCGAATGGAATAATCGTACAAACATGACAAATAGTTGAAAACGTAAGGTTTAAAATCAATGACCTAAGGATCCCTTTCAAAGCATTAAAGAAAAATAATCAAATTCAGGGCAAAGAAAGAATAAGAAGGGAAACACACACACCCCCTTCAGGACGGCCCAAGACTGTTCCCGGTTCCAATAATTCACTGGGAGGACTCGTTCTTGACCCACGAGCCATCTAACTAGTTTGTTTTAAGGCAGGTATCGAACTGTGTTTTATTTGCACTGTAGTCTTGAAATATTATGTCTGCTTTAAGTATTAAAGAAGCTGTCTACTTCCCAGTTACTTTTTGACGTTCCATGACTAGGCATTCTCATTTTCCCCACTTATAAATACTCCAGCCTTCAGAGGGGTAGTTTTATTGGCATAAAATGACAGTTTTCAGATTATTAACCCTCTGTACATGAACTACAGTACCAATTCCTTAACAGTATTCCCCTTTTATCTTAGATGAGTGGGTTTTAAAGAAACACAGTCTCATCATTCTTTTTCCTTTACACTTCCATTGCTTGAAACAAAGAACGCGTGGCCATAGAATTATTTGCCCCCATTTTGGGCAAAACATTTCTTATTTCCTATTCACATCTGCTTGAATGCAACACTCTCAGGCACTTTCACAAAGCAGACAGATGCGTGACAGCTGATCTCGTGCTCCGGGGTGTGAAGGGACTGCAGAGACGTTCCCGCATAAGGGGAATGGCGACGGTTGCCAGTTCAAAGTCAACGTGTGCTACGCGAGGAAACAGCCTCCCCACACGCAACAGCGTATGAGTGGCGAACACTGTCACGTGAATGACACGCCGATCCCTTTCTCTTGGAATGGAATTAAACATTCAACACTGACGTTCTTAAGCGAGATGGAAGTTTACTTCCCCGTGCAAAGACTGCACGAGGGTTTAGGGTCACCATCCATTAGGCAGGCTCAGCTCCAGGAACGCAAAGCGAGTGCAGGATGTGCTTTCGACCTTGAGGCAGCTACGGTCTTGTGGGAGGCGTACAAGTCAGCAGCCGTGTTCCTCGGTTATTCGCAGAGAGGAAATCTGAGTGGGTTCTGGAGGCACAGTGTAGCCCCAGAAGCAGGACGGGACACTGGCCGACATGTCCACGTGCCTCGTGGGTTCCATGGTCTGTTACCGTTCGCGCCACACAGAGCTCAACACGTTATCGGAAACTTAGAGAAACTAAAAATGTGGTTGATTTTCTCCTGGATTTTGCAGTCAATTTTAGGGTCTTTGTTTTTGCACACATTTCCTTCTTAAAAGACAACGGTAGGTAGAGGAGTGCAGTGGGTGTTTCCTCTCCCCATTTCAAGTTCCCTGTTTTTACGTGACTTGGTTTCTACCTTCCGTCCATTTCACTTGCCCTCCTGTTTCGTCTTGTTCCCCTCGTTCAAGCTGGTGAGGCCTGGAAGCCTGGCACACAGCACCGGCAGCCCGGGCAGGGGTGGGGAGGAAGGGACGGGGCAGGGCGTGGCTTGCAGGCCGCCTCTGAGCGGAGGTGCTTCGGGCATCCTGCAGGGGACGACTCTCTCTGACGGATATTTGAACTGCTCGCGTGGGCTGGGGCGTCTCTAGAGCAAGCCTTCCTTACAGAAACCTGCACTCGCTCGGGAAGCCACACCTTCCTCCTGGGGAGGAATTTCTAGGGCAGTTTCAGAAACTTCTAGAAGGTGGGGGGAGATAATAGAGCACAGCAACAAAGGTTAATGCTCCGTCCACGCCCCCCATGGCTACGAAATCATTTACCCACACGATAGGAAGGAAAGAGGAACAGCAGCCAATACTACCTGCCGGCTTTGTCCCCCAAGTGTCTCTGGGGACAAGGGCCAGCCCTCTCCTACACAGGCTCGAGCTCCTCTTTAAAGAGGACCCACGATGGTACTCAGAAGCACAAAAGGTCCTTGGCTCACTGAAAATAAGGTATTGCTCTCCAACAAGCCCTGGGATTTTAATACAACTTGGACTACTGTTGCAGCCTTAGCCATCGCTCAGGAGTGACTCCTGGATACACGGGGGTCAGCAGAAAGGCAACGCTTCCTCCAGGGAGGACACGTACGTCTGACCCCCTTCTGGGAACAGGACAGCCTAAGGACTAATGCTCTGGGGACCTGTCATCACTCACTACCGACAAGACCTCTGGTCAACTGTGGAAAGGCACAGCCCAGTGTCTCCTTAGTCTGTGCTGCAGAGACCCCTAGACTCCAGCCCGAGACCCAGACTCTCTGAGGTCTAAGCCCCCGCCTGCTGCCCCTGCCGGCCCCGAGTTGATGCCAGCCTTGCCTGGGACACCAGGAGGAAGAGCTTCAAAAAAGAACCAGCCACAGGCAGACGCGGGAGTCTGGGTGGTGCCCACTGTCATGCAGCTCACATTTTCCAAGCATCTGTTGTGTCCCGAGTGCCAGGCAATCCTGGCTGTCCGGGAGGGGCTGGGGGGCACCAGGGAAGAGGACATCGGACCGAGACCTGGCACAGAGCAAGCGCAGGGAGGGCGGGCGGATGGACCATCTCCCGGTCCGGTCCCCTGTCAGGGAGACGGACAGTGAGGGGCCTGAGTCTACGTTCCCAGCCGGGAGGCTGGGACAGATGCTGGGCTGAGGGAACAGACACACTTTATCAGGTTTCCCATGGCTCCAAACAGCCCCGGCTCCCAGAAGAAAATGCACCCTATTCTGACGGTCACGTCGGGGTCCTAGGCGAGGGTCTATAGTCTTCTGATTTTGCTTTCTGCTCTGAGACCGAGGCAGTTGGAGACGGGACAGGGGTGGGGGTGGCAAAGCCAGGCGTCCTCGCGTGGGAGGAGGCCCATCGGCCTGCTCGGTGGCGCATAACCAGCTGGAACTAAGGTGCCCTCAGCTTCTGTGTCGCCTGCAGTGGCCCAAGCCCATCACAACCACACCGTGGCCGTTCAGTCCAGACCCTCACCTCCTTCAGGAACAGCCTTTGGGATGTGGGGTCCGGGGCTGACTGGAGACCACAAGGCCATGTGCAGACGTGGACGGGGGTCCCCTTCCTGCTAGCTCTCACGGAGGAGTGCCGTGGCAAGCTCTGGAGCCCAATGTTGGACCCCAGAGCTGACGGTGCGCACACCAGTAGGCCCCTGGCTCCCGCCCCCGGGCAGGATGCGATGGGCTTCAGCTCTGTCCTCGGTCCAGGGAGGGTGACGACGGGCACGCGTGCCACCAGCTACGGCGAGGTTAGATGTGAGCAAGAGTCTTGCCTAAAGCAAATGCTCGCAAACGTTCCTGATCCTGTGTTAACCTCCGATGGGACGCGTTCCTGTTGGCACTAACGGTAACACTGGATGTGACTGTCACTGCTCATTCTGCGCATTTCCCTCCCCAAGCCCGGTTCCATTCCGCGGGCCCTGCCGTCTCACGCACGATGCCTGGCGGAGACCTCGCTCCCTGGACTGACTGTGCACGACCCCAAAGCACCAACCCTACAGAGTCACAGACATACTCCCGCTTCCTTTCCTGCTTTTTCCAAGACAGACTATGTATCCGCAGATCCAAAAAAATCACGCACATACAGAACCGTTGAAGGTGTCCCTCCCGCCTGCCCCCGTGTGTGCGGGTCCCTGCCTGCCCCACCCGCAGTCTCGCCGAGTGCTCCCGTGCACACCAGCAAACGCACAGATGCATTTTAGCTTCTCCTTTCCTTGCTCCTACAACCAAGGGAACATTTTGCTTTTTAATTCTTAATAATACTTCTGGGAATTTTCCCACAACACACTCCAGAGAGGACCCCGTCCTTCATGTCACCGAGGAGTATCCTCTGAATGGACATCCCACAATCTGTACAGCCGGCTTGTCAAGGAGTCACCTCCAATCTATGCTGTCCCGTACCCACATTAACGTCCCTCCCTGAAATGTTAATGTTACAAAACAGTAACATTTTACACTTAACCCGTCTCTGTTTAAATGGCAGCAAAAATAAAACAATGCGTGGTTCTGGTGAAGGGAGGCTTCCAAGATGCCCGTGCTTGGAGCAGGTGGCCCTCGGCATCTCCAAGGGGTCACGAGCTATGCCTCCTTCCACGGGTCTGTTTCTCTAGGTGGCTCTGCCCCGACGCTCTGCCTGGCTGGAAGCTTCGGTGAAGGTTGGCATTTTCATGGATTCCTAGACCCCTGGCACGGGCCAGCCACCACTGACCACGCCTTCTCCTCCAGACGCCTTGAGGTTCACCTTGCACAACCACTGCGCGCAACTGTGCGACGCCCATGCACTTTATGTAGGTGAGGACGGCAGCCACGTGGGGCACGGATGTGCACAAACGGGCTTTTCCTGCGATCGCAGAAGTGAGGTGTCCTCTGCCGTCACACGCCTTTACCACGGGGTCACCCGGAATCACCGTGGCGGTTACTGGGAGTGGCTGCCGAGGGCACCGACGTTCTACGCAACAGACCCCCTTAAGAACGTGTCGGCAGGAGATGCTACGTCCGCCCGGAGCTGTGGGGAGCTACATGGCGTGTCACGTTTCCCTCGTGGCCCCGGCTTTTCGGGAAGCGAGAGTGTGATGCCCAGTCTCTGAAGTCATTAACCCTCCTGACGAGCGACGTGCTCTCTCTCTCCCTGGCTCCCGCTCTGGTCTTTCTATTCCTATTTCCCTAGACCCCAGGCTCTCAGCCGGCGCAGTCCCCCGCCCCCACGCCCCACCCAGGGACATCCGGTCACATCTGGAGACGTTTCTGGTTGCCTCCCTGGTTGAGGTGCTCCTGGCATCTGGCAGGAGAAACCAGGGGCGCCGCTCTGAGTCCCACCACGTCCCCGAATGGCAGGGGCCAAGGTCGGAAGCCAGCCCTGACCTAACGGGAAGCCTCTGGGAGCAGCTTCTAAGACCCTGATTGGAAGGACGTGCGGGCACACGGGGCTGGTGGGCCACGGGGAGGGCTGTCCACGACGAGATGCAGGGCGCACACGGGACGCCGCGTACCTTGAGGAGCCTGCACGCCGTCATCCAGCACGTTCTGCCGTGCTCGTCTTCGGCACACAGCAACCGCAGCTCCTTCGTCTCGTTCCTGACTTTGTTTGGCTGCAGGAGGTGAGAGAGGACCCCATGAGTGCGACACGGTAAACGCAGAACACACCCGTGCCAGGCACCAGTCAGCAGGATGAGATTAGAGAGGCTGCGTCCTCTACCTGGCACGGACCAGCCTGGGTTGGGTTTAGGCACGAGGGCTCGGCCAGCCCCAACAGGGGTATCTCAGAGGACACAAACTCTCACAAGGGAAAGTGGTGGGTGCCATGGGGACAAGGGGCTGCCCAGCTCTGTGTGGGGAAAGTTGGATTCAACTGGAGAACACGGCCCGGAGTTATGGAAGAAAAGATGTCTAGCTGCCTCCCAGGAGGACCGAGGTGGCAGCTGAGAAAGGGCTCCTGTGGGGCTCGGCCAGTGAGGGGAGAAGCCCCTGAGGGGGTCAGGGCCTGGGGCATATCTGAGTGGCCCCAAGGTGGGACCCATGGAAGGTTCACAGTGTGTGGCCAGCATCACTCTGGAGAAGGGAATTTGGGGGGCAAGCAGCCTGGGGCGGGTGGAGGGTCACTGTCACACATGCCACTGTGGAGGGATGGCAGGGCCCCCAAGCAGAGGCAGGTTTTGCCGGGCGATGGGGGAGAACCGGTGCAGGTGTGTTGGTGGGAACGGAGGGGATGCTGGCCACATGGGCTTCAGTGGGCCCAGCCCCTCCAGAGGCCGCCCTTGTGCTGCTTTCCCGTGCACCTCGGGTGCTAGGCTCCTGCTCCTCGCAAGCCCGAGAAGCTTCACCAAGTGAGGTACAAGCTGGTATTTGTGGGAACAGTGTGCTCCCGCTTCCTGGCCTCTCCTCAGGTTGGGGTGGGGCCCGGGCTCAGAGGTCAGCCTGGCTAAGGGACTCCGTGCACACGCTCTCTGGAACGTGGATGTGGGCAATGGGGCTGCTTCGGCTCCCACATGAGTACCTGGGAAGATGCAGTGAGACGCGGCGGGAGAGCCCTTAGTGGAGCAGCTCACGAGCCCTGCGTGCGCAGGAAGTAGACTCTACCGTGACCGTCCCCGACATCAGCTAGGCCTACACAGGGGAGAGTGGGTCCTGCACATGGGTGTGTGCACACGTACACACGTGTGCATCTCCATTCCCATAGCTGTGCACATGTGTGCAAGTGTGTGTATGTGAGCACATGTGTCCACATCTGTGTGTGCACGTATGTGAGCACATGACGGGTCCACATCTGTGTTTGCACGTGTAAGCACATGTGCATTATGTGAGCACATCTGTGTGTTCATATGTGTGCACATGTGGAAATATGCGTGAGCCCATGCTCTCACACACGTGAGTGCAGAGGCAGGGCAGGGGGCACACCCACTGTCCCAGGGACCAGAAGCTCATACGGAAAGTGCTGGCTCTCAGTACCCAGAGGCCACCCAAGTGACAGGCTGGGGCCGCTGAGCCACGGAGCCCACTGATACACTGCCCTTCATGTCCTCTGCCTCTCCCCAAGGTGCTAGCTACTCAGAGAGCGACACGGAGTGAGAAAGAGGAATGATACAGTGCACCAGGAATCTGTGTTTCTGTACCAAAATAACCCAAACAACCCCAGCACCAAGACAGGAGTCTCGAGTTCCATCCCAAAGTCCCCGGTGGGATGCCGCGGGGAGAGGCAGCCTCCAGACAGGGCAGGAGGGCGGTACCTTTATGCAGAAGCCGTAGTCGGTGGGGGCACCGTACTGCTTCTTGCCAGCGATCAGCGAGAAGACGCGGCTCTCCTCCAAGCCCCCGAGCAGCTGCAGGTGTCGCGGCTCCTGCGGGAGAGGGGGGTCAGCCCCCGGCAGACAGCAGGGGCTCCTGCGCGCTCGCCAAAGGGGGCGGTCTGCGCACACTGTGCGTGCATTCCTCCCTCAGAGCCCACAGACCAGCTGGACGTACGGAGCAAGTGCTGAGGACCAAAGGCACCCAGCCCTCGCCAAGAAGACCCAGACTGCGCTGACTGCGACAGTGGGGCACCTGGGCGGCTCAGGCGCATGAGCCTCTGCCTCAGGTCAAGATCCCGCAGTCCTGGGATGGGGTCTCCTGTTGTCAGGCTCCCTGCTCAGCTCCCTCTGCCGGCAGCTCCCACCCCTGCCTGTGCTCTCGCTCTCTCATGCTCGCTGTCTCTCTCTCAAAGAAATAAACAAAATCTTTAAAGAAGCCGAAAACCCCATGAGACAGAGTATTTGAGACTGCCGCATGCTCTATCAAAGCTACTGAACCAAACGTTCAAAGTGAAGACCAGAGAACATCTAGAGCCTAAGGCTCTAAGTGAAGAGCACGCTGCCATGCCTGGCGCGGGCCACCTCCTCAGCCTTGGCACGTAAGGTCCAGACATCCTGTAGTCTTCCCTCGATAGCTTGTCCCATCCTCGTCTCTGACCCTCCATCGTCCCAGTTCTGCTTCCTGCTCTGGGGTCAGCTTCTATGAGGGCATTGGGAAGTGGGGAAATCAAGTTGTCCTCCCAGCCCCATACGGGATGGAAACTGTTCCACCTGCCCCCGCCCCTTGTCCCCGGCTCACGCGGGGCAGCCACTAACTGCCCAGAGCGGCTCGAAGGTGGCCTGGCCCTCAGTGCCCTCGCCTGGGGTCCCCCCAGACCCTCCCTCCCCTCTCCCGGCAGGAATGATGCATGCTTGGCCACGGTCTGCGGGGCCCTCTCCCGCTGCAGGGCGTGTTCACGCACCACAAGGACAGGGTGCAAGCCCGAGTGTGCAAGGACACCAGCCAGCAGGGCGAGCTCCCAGCGCCCCAACTGTGGAAGCATGCCGCTGTAGTTTCTGTCTCTCACCTGCCCTTCCTGGACATACATGCACAGCTCCAATCTGTTCCCGGAAGTATCTACAGTAACGCGTACGAGCTTGGCGACAATCTACCAGCCACCCCATGGCCAGCCTGGATGCCAACTTCCATACTCTGGAAACTGAGTCAGCATCCTCCAGGGACTCAGGCCACCAAGGAGGCTCTGCTCCCAAGACCGGGGCTGGCCAGCCCAGGGGCCCGCAGGTCTGGGCAGTCGCCTAGCTTCTGAGGGAGACCAGCGGGCCGGGAACTGGGAGTCAGCTTAACCAGTTATCACAAGCCTGGGGGACCCAGATGTGCTTTTCCAAGGAAGCCGCGTCCCCTCTGAATGCCCCCGGCCTGGTGTGACGGTGGTGGCAGCGGCAGCTTCAAAACCCACCTTGGATGCCCCCTTCGTGGAGCAATAAAGGCCCGATCTCCGCAAACACACGTACAGCTTTCTCCAGGACTTCCTCCCCAGCTCCTTCACGTGCAAGAACCCCTGGATTTCAGGGCAGCTACTGGAGTTCAGGAAGTTCTGTTGGAGAGACGCGTCAGAGTCAGAAGCTGCTGCCGCGGGCCGGGCGCGGGTGCGTCTCACTGCCGTCACGGATACTCTGACATCGTCTGAATTACAAAAATACCCTTTTTTGGTCAAACCAAGCATTTTCAACGACGGTTTTCCTTCCGAAAATCTTAAAACCCCACGTAAATCGGTGTGCAGGACATTCATGCCCACGCGAGCCAACGGACCTTCCCAACACTGATGAAAAAAACGGGGCGTCGGAGATTCCCCTATGAGGCAGTAGGGTTAAGGGCCCTCCCTTTCTCCTGGGTTCCCATAAAACATGCAGCTCCATTATCAGTTCGGGCGACAGGAAGCGCTGGGAGCCGCGTGGAAGGAGACCGAGCACGCCGCGTGCACCCTGTCGCCCTCCACGGAAAGGAGAGCGGATGGATTCCCCAGGAGCGCCTGGGGGACGCTGCCGTCCCAGCCGACCCCTCCCACAGGCAGCCTTCCTTGGGAAACCGAGGTCAAGGGCCAGGTCCGGGAGCGAGACAGGAGCGGTGACAGGGTCGGGTCCTCTTCAAGGGACTGTGAGGGACACGGCTCCTCCCGCAGGTGGACAGGCCAGCGGACACGGCACAAAGGCTGCGGTCAGGGTCGGGGCGTAGGGATCAAGGGGGCTTTGGGCAACACCAGAACGGAGCTCTGTAGCCCTCACCGTTCGGGAGGTGAAAACAGGCCTGGTGATCCAGAGGGCATACAGAGGAGGACAGCGGGCAGAATTCTGCAAGAACTAAATTTTCGTGGTTTCTCTTAACCCGAGGCCTCCTGGAGAACATTGGCTGCATTCATGAACGGACTGTTCTCTCACGCGACATGCCGTAAACAGACACGTTTCTCGGGGCACAGCCTAACAGTCCCCATTCCCGCCTTCCCTGGGAGAGCGTGGGCAGCTCAGCCAGGGGGTCCCCCGTGGGGGGGGGGGGGCTGGGGAAAGGCCAGGATTTCTCGAACAGACTTCAGAAGGCAGAGGGACAAGGAAGACAGATACGAAACTCGTTTTAACATACACTCTGCTACCTTCTCAAGGTTTTTATGGCAGCCCTCTTCCCAGTAAGGGGGCTCAGGGTCAGTGTGGAGATCCCCAGGGCGGCAGCCTGGCCCGGGACCTGTGCTCCAGAGAACACGCAGGCCCGCGGCTGCTCTCTCCCACCCTTCTGCTCACGCTGCTTCTAGCCTGGAGGAAGCTTATCCTGTTGGTAAGTGTTTCGCCTTGAAGGAGCCTGGCTACGCACCCGTTTCCCAACCAACAATTACTTCTGGTTACTCTAAACCCCGACAGGAGCCGGGGTTTACGGGTTTACCAGCCGGCTGGTACGAAGACGGCAACCCCGTCCAGCTTCTGGGGAGCCGTGACAGCCGCTCGAGAGGACGCCCACCCGGAAACGCGTCCCTGCCCAGTACCTGCAGAAGCTGGTTGTGGCTGCCGTTGGACTGCTGACACCAAGTGACCATCTGCTCTGGGAAGAAATTCTAAGGAAATGGGACAACAAATACATTAGGTTGGTTTAAAAGTGGGGAAAAGCAGCCTTACAGAGCCGCTAGCGTTCAAAACATTCCTACAGGTGCGCGGATGTCCATCTGTATTTAAAATGACGTCCTTCCCCCTCCCCTAAGCAGCAGGAGGCTCCGGATCCTGATAGGTCCCAGGACACGTGCCTCCTTCGCCACCCCCCAGGGAAATAAAAAGGAAAGAAAGATCCAGCCCGATGTGCCTGGAAACTCCTCCTTCCCTAAACCACATAGTATTACTGGATTTTTGCAGAGAGTAATGAGTTTTTCTTCAGCTTAGTGTTGAACCGATCTGTTCTTGGTTGAACCGATTCAACCATGAACTTTCGATGTAACTGGAAAACCCGCCCCACCCCTCTTCCCACTCAGAGTCTAACCCCCTTTCCCTCTGTGACCAAGTAAAATGCCCTCGTCATGTCTGGCCACCACAGGGGCATTTAGTTAAGCATCGGAGACCGAGTTCCGAGCGAGGACATCTCGTGAGACGGCAGACCAGGTTCTCAAACCCTCTGCCACCCCCGTATCCATCTCACTTCCATTACCCGCGGCTACTACTGATCCCAAACTTCAACCCCGAGAGTTCGAGAGTCCCAAACCCCGAACCTAAAGAGGTTAAGACTCTCACCGTAGGATTTTTGAAAAACTCGTATTTTGCGTAATTCTTCCTAAATAAAAACTTGCTCTCGCTTGCCATGGTGCTCTCCACCTGCACCACCAGCTCGTGGTCTTCCAGGCACCTCTCTGTGGAGGAAAAACACACGTGTGAGAAGACACAGGCGGAGCCGGCCAGGTGCCTGCGCCCCAGCGACGACCTCCGGCTGCTGTTCCGCTCCTCTTCACCCGCTGTGAGCGACGACACGGGCCAGGACGACATTCACACCTCTCTGGCATGCAGTACCGGAGGCGCAAGGGGTCCTGCGACAGTCAGGGAGGAATTCACGTCAGTCCTTGCTTCTGCGCGCTGCTGCTCCACTGGGCACAGGTGAACGTGCTAATAAAGACTTAAGCTCGTAGAGACTCCCGGCCAATGGTGCTGCCCTTAAACCAGGAAATTCCCGCTCTCGTGAAGAACAGGGACTACAGTAACCGGGAAAACATCCACAGACAAGGAGTGGCTGGAGGGACCCCGGAAGGCGGGTGGGCGAGGGGAGAGTGAGTGCAAAGCCGGTGAGTCAGGAAGCTCCACGGACAGACAGGCAGTGTGGCAAGAGTGTGGGAGGGGACGCGCCACGGTCTGTCCGAACGGCCGGCCTCGAGGGCCAAGGCCCGCGCCATCCGCATGCTGGGCTGCTCTCCTAGCCTGGATTATGCTGCTGGAGCAGGAGGAAAACACGCCATGCAGGGCACGCACAGGCGCACACTCAGGGCACCTGCTCTGATGGTGTCACGCCCCCTCCCCGAAGCCCGCTCAACAGGAAACCGACCACCGGGGATAGCAGAGCCTTCGGTAGGACAAAGGCACCGCAGCCTTGCCTTGTGAACCGATGGCAAGATGGAAGAGAAGGAGATGCCACAAACCTCGCTCGGACTGGTGGGGGGGTCCTCCAAAGCCCCCTCTTCCTTTCCCATGGCCAGAGCCTTGGTGCCACATAGAGGATTCTTTGGTAAAAACATGTTTGAAGCCCAAATTTGCCAAGGGCCAGGATGTCCTTCCCACAACTGCCAGGAAGTCCAGGGCCACGCCCGGCACCAGCCATGAGCCACGAACAGCCCTGCCTGCTCCTGGCTGCGAGGGAATCCGCCGGCAACAAGAGACCCTGACCCCGCCCCGCATGTCCCCACAACAGAAGGGAGGAGCCGTGCCCAGCTCGAGCGTGCGATCATGACCCCTGCCTTTACTCTCAGAGAAGGGACTCATCCAGGTTGGCATTCGTTAAAACGGCGTTTCCGGTGCAAAACAAATCAGCGACCTCTGTTCCAAAGTTTAGTCAGAAAAAATCATTTCTGTAGTAATAGGGACAAAGCCAAGCACCCCAAACCTGCTGATGATTGGTTTACAAACCTGAAATTTTTCACCCAGCAAAATAAGGAAAAATAGACCTGCGGGGCTATAAGGACCTTAGCGAGGGCGGGACGACGCCACGGTCCAAAGCAGAGCGTTCTGTCTGCACACGGTCGTGAGGAAGCCCCACCGCGGGGGGACAGCAGCTCGGAGGGACCCACGTGTACACGGCACGGGCCCTAGCCTCCCGGACAGCCTCTTCCTCCCTCCCCATGTCCCCCAGACCCTGGCAACATCCCGGGACAGCTGCGCACAGACTGGGTGCAGGGCAGCCGGCAGAGCGGAGCAGGGAACCCATGTGCCCTGAAAGATGTGTCCTCCTCTGCTCTGGGTCCCTCAGGGGCCACCTGTGGGGGCTCAGGTACCCACAGGGGGCTCCCCTTCCCCAGCCCACAGGGGGCCAGGAGCCTAGGACAGCAGTGGGCCCAGGAAGACTGTGTGTGACCCCTTTCCCAGAGACCCCTGTCTGCCATGGATGTCCATGCATCAGCTTTCCCAGCCTTCCAAAGGCCACTCCGACAACATCAGCTCAAAACCCCTTTCTCCAATTCTCATTTTCTCTCTGATTCTAAAAACAGGTTCACTTTCTTTCTTTCTTTTTTAAAAGCTTTTATTTTATTTATTTAACAGAGACAGAAAGCGCACCAGCAGGGGGAGCAGCAGGCAGAGGGAGAGGGAGAAGCAGGCTCTCTGCGGAGCAGGGAGCCAGACGAGGCGCCAGATCCCAGGACCCTGGGCCACGATCATGACCTGAGCTGAAGGCTGACACTTCACCAACTGAGCCCCCGGGCGCCCCTAAAAGCAGGTACTTTCAAACGACCTTGGGTGAGTCTATGAAATCATCCCGTCACCGTCCGTAAACTTCCTATAATCACAACGGAAAGCAACACTTCATCAGGGTGTTCCAGAGGACTTTTTGTACAGATGGAAGAGTCAGACACTCCTCGGAGAGGATTCGTCTTTTCTCAAATTTCTGACACTAAAACCAGCATCTACGCCACCACCCTACTCCACACACAAAAAGGTTACAGATCACACAACTCGAGAAGGCAGATCTTTGCCTTAAACTGTGCTGCGGACACGGGAGTCCTTGGCAGAAGCCTGAGCCGCTGGCCCCGGCTCGCGTCAGCCTCCCACCCTGCTGCCCCGCCCCTGTGCCCCCTCCACCCCCCTCCATCGCAGGGAGCAGCTCCGGCTGTCAGCAGGCTTCTAACAGCTGCTCCGGGCTCCGCAGGACTGAGAACTATGAACACAGGCGAGGGGGAGATGCCAGGGAAGACAACCCCGACATCTGGACACGCCCGATAAGCAGCTTTCCTTCTAAATACCTCAGTGGGGAAAGGACAGCCTTCTGGTGCCTGCTGCACAGAGCGACAAGGAGACAGAGGTGGGGAAGGTCAGCATTCGGAAGCCTTTCTGAGCACCCAGGGCTGCACGGGGATGCTGTCTCTCCTTTGACACCTGTCCACGTATCTGGATGGCAGTGTCCCTGCAGCCAAGCCCTCTGGGGGGTGACTGCCACGCCTTTCTCGCCTGGCCAGGTACACATGCAAAGCTGTTAACAGCCTGAAGAGAGAGCTCAGGCTTTTTCCTGGAGGGCAGCAACCTAATTCTCGCAACTACAGAATTCACCGAATCCCTGGACTTTATGGGAGCTATCTTCCCGTTACTGCTCCATGCACAGCGGACTCCCCTGCTCATGCGTCTTGGGTTCGTGGTCACCCAGGGCCTGGGAGGGGGTGCCCCATGCCCCCCTGGGGATGCAGCTTACCCACAGTGACACTTGCAATGCCACAGGGGCTCCGGGATGCCGTCTGCATACCCCTGGTTCCAGTTGCACAAAATCCCTTAAAACTATCACAGCAGCAGGCTGTGCCCCCCCCCCCCCCCAACGCAGGCCTCCTGGCGGAAGTGGGCCCTCAGGAGTCTTGCCACGCACGGGCTCAGGCCAGATGGCAGAACCATGCCCGCCCTGTTCTGGTCCCTCTGGCTGTACTTGGTGGCTGCTGAGGGGCCTCGGTCGGGGACAGTGTTCTCAAGGCTGTGATGTCTACATTAAAGACCGAGGCCAAGGACCCCCACCCATAGGCGGGTGTGTGAGACTCATCACATCCGGGGAGCGGCTCACCGTGGCTTGAAGTCACAAGGCACAGACCAGCCTCCCTAAGACTGTCCATCACTAAGGGCTCTGCCCCAACTTGTCAAACGGCCCCGAGTGGTAAGGGACTTCAGGAGCTGTTGCTGGGGCTGAGGAAAGGCGCTGACCCGGCTGTGACAGCAGCACAGTTCAGAGGGAGCAGGAACATTCCCACCAGCCCAAGACGGTGCCCACCGAGCACCAGTGGGCACCTGCATCTGCTCCCTTCCCCCACCCCCACCAACGGGGGCCACCGAGGGCTGCGGCCACACACATGCATGCTCGGTCTTCTGCTCGTGCAAACAGAGCATCACTCCTGCCTGGGAGAAAGTTTAATATTGCTAAGGACCCAATATTTTACCTGCGAAGATCTGGGTAGTAATTGTGCCTCGAAATCCTCAAATCTGAGGCCATACATAGGCTCAAAGTGTCATTGGAATTAGCTCACTTATGCCCCAATTATAAGGGGTAATGGTCTACCCAATACCAGCCTTCCAGATCTGAGGCGCTGTGTGCCTGGCACCGTAATCTCAGGCCTCATGGACACGCATGTCCCCAACGCGCAACCGAGAAAGCGACTTTCCAAAGGGTGCTATTGGTAACTGGGGACATGGGGCTGGACAGCTCTGCCTCAGAGTGGGGGTCCCCTGGCTGCGTGCCAGGACCCAGGGACACCCCCAAAACATCATGCATTAAAGAACTCTGCACCAGGCGAGCCCACTCACGCTCAATGGTGGGGATTCAATGATGACACATCAGGTGGCTCTCTGATGGGCACACTACAGTGTCTGCCCCAGGGTGGTGTGTGGCAGGCTCCTGGATGTCCACTGTGCCCACTGCTGACCCTCAGATGCTCCTGAACACGGGAAAGAACAGGATTTTCGCCTCAACAGCAACGTGGCTGATTTTCAAAAAAGGACAGCTTGCATCACAAACCAAAGGGCACACAGAGAAGATACAGGAGCATGAAGGCCGGAGGGTCTGTGGACCATGGGAGGTTTCTGGGGCTCTGACCTTCTGGGACTGCAGGACTGATCAGCTCTAGAAGCTCCCATGTCCTGTGCTTCCCAGGCCTTAGGAGCTGCTGCTCCCCTGCTGCCGACCCCGCTGGAGCTGCTGGCAGAGAGGAAGCTGAGGCGGAGCCCCAGGAGGGCACGTCACGCACCCGCAATTAATGTCACTGACTTCCTTTTGTCAAACAGGATCCATGTTCTTCTGTCTTTCTTTTTTCCCCATCATTTTCCTTTCTTCCTTCCATTTTTGTCACTTTAACTTGATTTTATAAGAAAGTATTTTCCCCTTTAGGGATGCCTGGGTTAAGCCTCTGCCTTCAGCTCAGGTCATGATCTCAGGGTCCTGGGATCCAGCCCCACACAGGGCTCCTTGCTCAAGTTCTCTTGCTCTCTCTCAAATAAATAAATAAAATCTCAGAAAAAAAAATTACCTTTTTTAGAACATGTTAAGTCCATCCATGAATAAGACAAGGAATAAACAGAAAGCGATCATACCCTAAGAATACTGTGTATGCATGTGCAGGTCTTTACCGAGTTTCGCGAATGAATTCTTTTTCACGTGGGCGACGATTGCCGAAGTTTTACCATATCAAAATTCTCCATCTCTGGCATGATGGTCGTGAAATCAAGGGCTACCACCAAAAAATATGTGAATCAAAATTTCTCACAGTCTTTGTGTTTGATTTCTTTGTGTGTATGTCTCCATTTCATATGTGTGACTTTGTATGTGTGGACAAACATACTCGCATATTGCGATACCTGCAGGAGGCCTTTCTACAATTCCTTTCAAATTAACCGTATTCTGACTTTTGAGTGGGTTTCGGGAATATTCATATTGGGGTCCAAGTCCCAGCTGTGTTTTTAAAGTTCGTTCTGTGTGTGTGTGTGTGTGTGTGTGTGTGTGTGCACGGACACACGTTGGCATACATGTGTATATACCCATGCGTGGCCTGGGTACGTGTCCATACACGCTACAGGGTTCCAGCTGTCGTTTAATTTCTAGTTACTTGGCATCAGCAGATGCCGCTGGCGGCCCCAGCAGACCAATGTAGGGGCCATTCATGGCTGCCCCAGACTGGAGCTTGACAGTGGAGCTTGACACCTGTTCCTGCAGTTGGCACCAGTGAACGCACCTGGTGCAAGAAGGCTTCTAGATGATGGAGGAACTTTCTGCTGGCCTGCAGGTGCACTGGATATGGGCCAAAACAGGAAAGGGAGAAAGTGTTCTTAATGCTAACCGTGAGCTGCATGCACGCTGCATCTGAAGGCACAGGGGAGCTAGAACACGGGGACTTGAAACAACGCCAACTCAGGGGCGCCCGGGGGGCTCAGTCAGTTAAGCATCAGCCTTGGGCTCAGATCATGATCCCGGGGTCCTGGGATCGAGTCCCGCCTCAGGCTCCCTGCTCAGCCGGGAGCCTGCTTGTGCACGCTTGCTCTCTCTGGCAAAGAAATAAATAAAATCTTTAAGAAAAACAAACAAACAAAAACAACGCCAACTCAAATTTCCATAGCACTGTGCAGGCTTAGACTGTATAACAACATTCAAAGAACACTCTTTCATTACATGAATATTCCAGACCTGGAAGTCTAAATTTGATCGATTCACCTTCCAGAAAGGTTCAGGAGGAAAGTTCAGAACCACGGGAAGAACTCTGTGACCTGCGCAGTCCCTCTCCTGCAGCACACGGGACAGATACAGGTGCTGATTCCGAGAAAATTCTGGTTTTAGGTGTGTGCCTATGATTTTGTAAGCACCAGCCGTTATCTGGTAAGAATTTAAACAGAAGTCTGAAAAGCTTCCTGACCTGAAAAAGACCACCTGAGCAAGAAACCCCACAAAACCTCAATAAATTCTACAAACAGCACCTATTTCAGAATAATCTCTTGCTCTCTAAACGTGAAACGCACATGCATGCACCACCTGTGCAAGCACTGTGAACCAAGCCAGGGCTACACCCTGCAACTTCTGCAGGCCATCTCCACAGCACCCCACTCCTGGGGGAGGGACGAGTTGCTGTGTGCACGGGGATGCGGGGACGGTGCTCCCCCCCAGCCCACACCTGTGCAGCAAGTTCCGAGCACCTGCCACAGCCGGTTCTCCAGCCAAGTTCCCAAGAGGGAATCTTCCAGCTGTGTGTCGCTGCCACCCACCCAGAAGCAAGATTCTGGGAGCAGTAGATGGGGGAGGGCTGGGAGGGATGCAGGAGAAGTGTCAGGAGAAACAGGTGTGCAGTGAAATGGGGATGGCACACAGACGTCTCGCTGTCTGGGCAGGGACCCCGTGGGGACACAGCTGTCTGCCTGGCCATGCACCAGGTCCCCCAGTGTGCTCCCTACCGAGTCCCAGGTGCGGGTGGTGCTCCACGAGCGTCCAGCTGTTGTCGTCCACACAGTGACTTCTGTAAACCAGTAGCTGGCACAGGTCCCTGGCCGTCATGTCTGCTGGAATCTCCACCACCTTGCTCGTCCCGTCCTCACTGAAGATCCTCACATCCTGCAACATACAAAGGGCCCGCGTACAGATGAGCAACTGGGGTTTTCGAAGAATAAACCCCGAATCGAGATCGAACAGGAAAAGTAGCACCGTGGCGTTCCAACCCAGGTCCGAAGTCCTTGCAGGCAGCAAGGCCACCTGCCGCCAGCGCCCCCCGCCGCCCAGCTGCAGTGGGGCACGCAGGGTTACAGCAGGAAGTTCTTAAAATGCCAGAACACCTCGGGGCAGACAAGGCACAGGGCCAGGCCGGAGCATACGAGCTGCTTCCCAGCCACCTGTCTCGGGAAGCGCCAGGACGCGCGTCAGATACCGCCGATGGTCTCCGGGCCGAACGGTTCACAGCGGATCCAACTGCACAGACAAGCGGAGCAGCCCGAATCCCAACTTCTGATGAGTCCACCTGCTGCCCGTTCCCAGGGTCTGCCTGCACACTCCTGGCGCCCAATCAGCCTGCATGCAGCTCGGCTCACCAAGGTCCAGGGAGAGTCGACACAAATAAGTACGAATCTGCTGAACTTTAATTCTTTGGCTCCCTTCCCCCTACACCATGACACAGCTTCAGCTCCCTGGTACCGTGCAAAGCCACCGCGAATGACGCACTCCCAGGCAAAGGGACGGTCAGGGAGAAATTCCCGGGACCAGCAATGTCCTCTGCACCAGCGAGCAAGTGACAGGAACAGGGTGCAGCCTCTGGGGGACACGGGGTGCTTTCGACCAGACCAAACCACCTTACCTCAACAGCATGGAAAAAGCCATCGGAGGAACGAGATGGCATTTTAAAGGGGGATGGTGTCCTGAAAGGGAGTTTATCCCGGCTTTTCCACTGTCCCCCGTGGGCGAGGCCCCAGCAGAAGGGGGCTGTGCAGAGGTGCGGGGAGCCGGGCAGGCAGGGTGGGCAGTCTCTGGGCAGGCGGGGAAGCTGCCGGGGGTGGGGGGCTCCTTCTGCCTCCGGCTAGGTAGTGAGTCAAGCCACGCCGGGTAGACCAGTCAGCTCCTTCCCTGGGCCTGATGCAAGTGGCCCCCACGGGGCCCCCACTCCGGTGCAGCTGAGATGGGGGACGGACCCTCAGGCCGACCGGCCGGAAAGAGCCCCGCTCCTGTGCTCCCGGGACAGCGAAATGGAAATGTGGGGCACCCAGAGCCCGAGTGTTCTCTGAATCCAGGCCGGTCTGCCAAGTCCCTCAGGAGTCTGGGTCCACAGCAGAGTGGGAGCTCCCGTGGCCTCTGAGTGTCACCTGGTCCTGAGCAAGTGGCCCCGGCTCTCTTGCTCCCTCTCTGTCCCTTTGCCCAGGTGTAAACTTTGGCTGGCAGGAGAGGGCGAGCTGTGGGGTCAAGTCCCTGTTGCAAGGTAATGAACACAGGAGCAGGAATGGGGATTGTCCAGTCCTACAAGGGCTGTCCTCGCTGGAGGAGAGGCAGGGTCAGCCTGGAGCACAGCTCCCCGGGGGCAGGTCACCACGTCTGCCAGGCCACACTGTGACAATCCCCCGGGAGCCAATCAGGACTGAGGGACGAGCTTGCAGCTCGCATGCGTTTTTATAGAAACCTACTCATCTCTTTCCGGTAGTGCATATTTCACTGGACAGAGGTTACACTTCCAGAAACAAATAAAATATTCAAATACAGCTGACGCGCCGCAGTCTGCAAAAGTGACACTTAAACAATGAAGAAAAGTCTTTTGTCTGAAGGTCGAAATTTAAACACACGCACGCAATAACACGAAAGAGAAACGGATTTAGAAACTACAATTGGGTCCAGATAATTCCTTAGAATACGTCTGCCTTGTCCCCTGCCAAGCCCGACGAGCTCCTGAGCGTTCTCTACACTCAGTGTTGGGGAGTTGCTCTGGGATGACGACCTGTCAGCTTCTCTAGAACAGCTGGATCACGCTGAAGTCTGTTAATCAATTTCCCTGCCCCAGATCAGGTCTGGCCCCCGTACTGAACCTCCTTACCGGCCGGAATGCATTTTTCTTTTGAACTGGCTCTTCCCCTCTCTGCCGCGTGCAGCCACCACCCCAGCCCCGGAGATCTATATATAGTCTTCAGTATTAAAAGCTAAGATGCACTTTGTCACCAGGCCAAGTCCACGGCTTTTGGATTCCCGGAGCAGACCGGGCTGGCGGGCCCGGGGCAGGGGCAGACATAGTCGGTGCCCCGGGGCAGGACCTCGAAGCCCACGCTGGCCTCTCTGCCCCAGCCCCCTCCCACAAACAGCAGAGCTGCTGGCCAGCGACGGGACGAACCCCCCACGACAGAAAGGCAAGAAGCCACAACACATAGCAACAGTCTCGGGGGGGTGGGGGTGGGACGTGTCCGGGGCCACACAGGAGAGGACGTCAGCGATTACTGAGGCACAAAGAGAAATGCTCGGTAACGGGGGGCCACCTTCCCACCGTGCCTCCGAAGCCAGCCGCTGAAGGGACATCCAGCACCATGAGGTGCCTTGTCAGTCACCACCTGGGCAGTGCCGGGGCTCATTCTGGAAGCAAATAAGGACATGAGATCTCAGCCCGGGGCACAGGCCTGGGTCTCTGCCCCGCACAGCTCACGGCTCAGCCAGGGGGAGATTCCTCCCGTGGGCCTGTGGTCTCCTGGGCGGGGCTCGGACTGTAAAGGGAACGTGTGGATCTTGGTGACACCCAGACGGGGGTGAACTCGGAGCACACCCCTGCAGTGCCAGCCTCTACGGCCTCAGGCAGGTTCCATACTGAGACTCACTTTCCCCTCTGGGCCGTGAGCACTGCTCGGGGAGTCGACCACAGGTGTGAAGCACAGTGTTTGCTCTAAGGATATTTAAGCACCACTGATGTCCTGCCTCTGCAAAGCGGGGGCAGGGAGGCTCTCGAATCAGACTGGGCCGCAGTCTGGCTTCAACAAGAACTAGCGGCAGGAACCTGGCACCGTGGGCCCGTGCCTCAGTCTCCTCATCTATGAAATGGGGAGTCTGTGAGTACACTGACCTCACAGTGCAGGCCCAGCTCAGGCTAAGCAGAGCCCCCTTTGGAAATGTCTTGGCCCCCTGTGCCTGCCCCCTTGGGGTGTGCTTTTGAGGAATGAAGCACCCTCCGTCTGCAGGCTGCAGACGGCAGGGAAGGGCCCCTGCCTGGACCCTGAATCAGCCCTGCAAATTTAGGAGCAGAAGCCTCCTGACCAGTAAGATGCGGTGCGAACAACTGAGTGGGAAAAACCAGCCCCTGAATCCTCACTTTCCTCTTTTCTGTTGCAAAAAAAGACCCAAGTAAATCATTGCTTTCAAAAATAAAATGGTACTATTGCAGAGAATGTAATCCCATCAATAGCGTGAGATACTTCTCTGCAGAGGTGAGGGGGGCAGGGATGCTCCGTCAGGCCGCCCAGCCCCTGCCAGCGGAGCCCTGTGGCCTATGATAAAATGCCTGGAGTGGTAACAGAACACTGTGGCATTCCTCGAGCCCTGCTGTCACTTTTTATGCACTCCCTGCACAGAGAGAGCAGCAGACCCAACGGAAGGAGTTTGAGAACCATCAGGATAGAAGTGACGTCATCCCGGTGGCCCCGATCTGCACTCTGGGGAGCATGGCTTCTGGTCCTGGGTCCCCAGCAGGTCGACCGTGAGGGTTACCTCCTTGCTGTCCAGCTCGCTCCCATGTCATGCACGAGGCACATGTTGCTGGCTGACTTACAGGCTCAGAACCTCCTACTGGGTTGAGAAGCCCTTCACTCTGGCCCAGACCACGGTGCAAAGATAGAATGTGGGGTACTTTCACTTCTTTGCACCTAGTGCTCTCCGCAGTGTAGCATGACCCTGAAGGTCAGGCCTTCCAGGATGCATGGACTGAGCAGGGGCCCAAACGCTGACCTAGAAGCCAAGAGAGTAGGGAGGGGAGGGCTCTGAGCCAGGAGCTCCCCGGCCAGCTTGGTCTTCCTTCTTTACCTTCCATCAACCCTTCTGAGCTTGGAGCTCTCCCACGTCCACTTTCAGCGCATTTTCCAAGGTTAAGGATGTAAACCGAGGTTTTCAGAAACTTTCTGTAAACACTGGGGGGTGGGGGTCAACACTTATGGAGAAGTCAGGCTGTAATCCACGGACTGCCAGGGACAGGAAGTGGGATGTGCTGATGGTACCTCTCCCAGCTGGGGCCACGAGGAGGAAAGCGGGAAAGTCAGCCGTGTCTGGGCAGGTGGATGGCGCCAGGGGCCACACCTCTGCCCGGGCAGGTGGGGGGCTCCACCTCTGAAAACCGCAGCAGCCATGCTGGGGCCCAAGGTAAATGCCCTGCAAGGCAGGTGTCACTGTCCCCCAACGAGATGAGAGACGCGAATCTCAGTAATGTGGAAGGGCTGGCCCAGCATCCAGCAGATGGAAACTGCTGGAGCCTGGACCTGAACCCAGGGCATCTGCTCTGGTTGGCTTCTCTGCCGGCATGATGCTTCCTAGCACCGGTGAATCCTCCGTGCCACGAGGGATCCGTGGCTTCCTAGGAGCGACCCAAGAATGCTTCTGATTCCGGTGTGCACGAAGCCCCCTGATCAGGCATTTGTAGTAAGTCTGGGGGAAATTAAATTCAGTTCAGGTTGGGGCAGAACCAGAGTTAGACCAGATGAATTTTAGTGAAAAATAATGGAAATCTAACACCTTTTTCCAGTTCTGTTCTAAATTAATGGTTCTACTTTGAAACCTAAAGCAGGATAACTGAAACCGCTCCACGCCAGTACACGGCTCGGTTCAAGGTAGTAGGAATGTACGTGACGGTCCTGTTCAATTCAGCCGAGGCAAACTCACTTGGAAAGAAACCTGCGTTATAAACTGCTGACGTCCAAGTTTCAATGAAAGCACACTTTCAGTCCTTGCAAATCCTTTCTAAAGGAGTTAAAAATTAAAAAAAAACAACCCCAAAACAATAAAACAAAAAAAAACCTCACTGAGGGGCTCCTAGGGGGCTCAGTTGGTGAAGCCTCTGCCTTCGGCTCAGGTCATGATCCCAGGGTCGCAGGATGAAGGCCTGCATCAGGCTCCCTGCTTAGCGGGGAGTCTGTTCTCTCTCTCTCTCAAATAAATAAATAAATAAATAAATAAATGCATCGAATAGTTCTTGAAAGTCAGTTCTCCAGCGGACTCCCCTCCTTGAATGACTCTCACCCCAAGGGGCAGGTGACAAGACTGAAAGCGCAGGGTGGCCCGCCTTCATGGCTCTATTTCAAATCAGACCATTTGGAAGACTCCATTTTGACTTGCTCATCTGTACCTTTTTTCCTCGAAGGGGTATGTGTAGCCTGTGACTTTGACAAAGGCAGTATCGATAAAGTGGTATCATTTTGTCGAAAACTTGAATTAAAAGCTATTTCAGAAAAGAAGCAATCCTCCTTCGGTGGACTGTAGACAGCAAAGGGATTCCAAGTGTTTGGAACCGAGTGAAGCTAGGCCTCAGTTTCCCCGTGTGCACGGCGGTGGCACGAACCGGTCTGCCGGGCTTCATCCAAGGGCTCCGACCTGGGCCCCCACCGATCAAGAGGGCCCGCTGCTGTTGTCATGGGCACGTCCGCTTCCTCTCCCCCTTCCTGGAGCTCCCAGGGGAGCAGGGCCACAGCTCCCTCCTCATTCTTGCTCTGCCCCGCCCAGCTGCTCCGCAGCTCCGTGAGGGTCCTGGGCAAGCATCGCTTGTAGAACATTCTGCCACACTCCAATTTTCTTCGTGCTCAGGGAAAAATCCAGCAAGGCCTTCGGCTGGAGCACGGCCCCTTCCACTCTGCCGCGATGATTTGCTGGCGACTCTTCACACCTTCCCTCCGCCCTACACCAGGCCTCCTCGTCTGCTGGGCTACCCTGGGGTTTCCAGGACCAGGGATCAGGGGCTCAGGCAAGTGGAAGCACACGGAGGGAACACAAGCCCCGACAGAATGCCCCGCAACAGTGACAGGTGTCGCCTGTGCCCAGCACTGCGAGGACCAGCAAGCACGGGTCCAGGCCCGGTGAGCGGCGGTTCCCTTAGCTCTCAAACGGACGAGGAGGACTCTGTTCAGGGTGGAGCCGACCTGGAAGCGCACTTTCCTGTGCGAAAGGACACCAGCCGCTCCCGGGACGTGTGGGGGGGGGGGCGGGGCACACATGTACTCACGTGTGACACATACACACACACACACACACACACCTAGAAATACTAGTTTTTTTAATTATAAAAATAAGTTTTCATTGTAACATTTGACAACAGTAAGGAACAAAGGGGAAAAAACCAAGAATCACCGACATTTCCCCTCTTGGGTAAAACCCCGGAGTGTGCCCTTCTAGTATTCTTCTGCACAGGTATTTATAAATAGACACACTCACATAGTTAGGATCACAGGACGGACGGTTTTGCAATCAGCCTGGTGCAGACTCAGGTTACGTGGTAAATATCTCCCGGGCACGACACTTTTTTGATGTCTCTGCGCCTGCGAGGGGTCTGTCCACGTGGCCGTGTGGACCACGGTGCTGTCCACGTGGACGGTTTCCAGTCTTTCATGCTCACCGACAGAGCCGCCTGGCTGGCTCATCTTCGTACCGGAGTCTCAGTATGTGTGTCTATATTCCCAGGATACACCGACAGACGTCAAGCTTTATTTTTTTTTAAAGATTTTTTTATTTTTATTTTAGAGAGAGAGAGAGAGAGAGCATTCGCAGGGGAAGGGCCGAGGGAGAGTCTCAAGGAGACTCCGTGCTGAGTGCAAAGCCCGATGCAGGGCTCGATCTCATGACCCTGGGATCCAAGACTCGGATGCTTAATCACCCAGGTGCCCGGACATCAAGGTTTCTTAAAATCTAAATCTACTAACAGAAACATGCCCAACAGCAGAGACAACTGACCGTGTGTTTGGTACAATGCTACTTCCTAAAACCAGATTTGTTAAGGAACAGGATGGAACCATGAGCAAGTCGTCAGCCTTCCATTTAAGAAACCGGTTCTCCCCAGGAATCCCAGTTTCCCCCAGCGCCCACACCCCACACAGTCTAGACGCATCAATTGGGTAGAGGATTTCTGGCTCCATGGTGAGAGCATGGACTTTTGAACCCGCCGGTTCTGGATTCGGACTCCCCTCCCACAGGCTTACACCAGCTGTCACATGGGGGACTGCTTATAATTCCCTCGTGTACAGAGCACAGACTCAATAAATAATCATTCCAGACAGATCCCGTCTGACCTATCTTCTTCTGGGGGGCACCTCAGGCCTGGCTCACCCTGCTGCACCAAGCCACAGCGCTCCCCACAAAGAGAGAGCATTTGCACAGAAAGAGCTCATCCCGAACTTCAGCCCCAAAGACTTTATCTCAAGTTTAAGTGGTTGGAATCTCAGTAATTAGGAATTTGTTTGCATTCAAAGAAGCTGGAGCCCTTGGGGAAGAAGACAGTGATGGTGTCTAAGAACAGAGGCCCCCCCACCCCAGGTCTACCTGTCCCTCTTGAAGTGGGGTGGGGACAGTGGGGTGACCTCTAGGAGGCCTGGGGACCAGCTCAGGGAGGGCAGGCACCCATGCAGCGTGAACACAGAGCTGGGGCCTGTGGTGTGGCCGGGGCTGGGCACACCCTTTCAGATTGGAGCCTCTGTGAGAATCAGCTCCTGGAGTCGAGCCCTTCCCTGGGCAGTGCCGTCTTTCAGGGGCACCCGGACCATGCACACATGGTGTAGATGCAATTCTGATTTGAATACTGAATTTTTTTATAATATTAAGGAATTAGGAATGATGACTGTTTCGATTAAAAAAAAAACACTAGTGATCTTTTACGGAACCAGAAATACTGTAACATAATTACAAGTAAGTGATGTTTCTACATGAGATTCTCGTCAAAAGAGATCGGCAGGCTGAGGGATACGTGGGGTTCACCTCACTGTTCTGTCTACTTCTGCGGAGGTTCCAAATTCTTCATAGACAAGAGCCTCAACACTCCCTCAGCCTTGAGTTGCTAGAAGAAATAAAGAAAATAAGGCTTTTTCTGCCTAAGCTACTGGAAGGTTTGAACTAGCATCTCTCTGACTGTAACACTCAACAGAGGAAACGGTATCCTTTTCTGCAGTGCTTCCCAGCTGGGACCCGCAAGGCTGGATTCTGCCGCCCGAGGGACGTGTGACGATGTCGGACATTCTGGTTGTCACAACAGCTGCGTATGTGTGGGTGTTGCTGGCATCCAGTGGGTGGGAGCCAGATAGGCCACTAAGCATCCCGCGAGGCACAGGACCCAGCCCTCAGACAGTGGACTAGCCAGTCCCAAATGTCCCTGTCCACAGAGCACGGGACATCTTGTCCTCGGAAGCGAGCGAGTACATAGATGGGGACACGTCCAAGCCCCAGTGGGGCAGCATGAGTCTCTAAATGAACACCCGTAGTAATGGCTGTGAGCCACCGGACAGAAGACCGTGTCCTCACGGGCAAACACACACGTAAGGAAGGGGAAGGGAAAGGAACAAACGTTCCCACAGCAGACTGCGGCCTAATAAACGCGGAATGATCCAAGAATCGGCCGAGGATATCAATGCACAGTAGAACCAGCGAGGGGAAGCCTGGTGGACAAAAGCAAGCGAACCTCGTCTCGAATTACCTTCCTTCAAGAAGTCCTTCCTCATGACAAAGGGGAAAAGACCGCAGAGGACACCTCCGCCCTGGGCCCTCCACCGCGGTGCTGATCGCACTCGTCAGGACCCACCTGAGCCGAACCCGGCGGAGGACGCAGGCTCCCTCTCTGTGGTCATCACACATACAGCCTGACAGGGTCCCTGGGGCCTCCCCACTGGCCAGGAGTCTTTCAGTCACTGTGCGGCGCACAGGGAAGACCTGGGATAGGCAAGGCACCGAGGCGTGTGGGGACATTATAGAGACACAGCCCAGCGCCAACGGTAGTCCTCTGCTGGTCACGGACCAGGAAGGAGGAAGGCCATCGAGAACATCAAGAGGACATCCGGGAAAGGTGACGTGGTCTGCAGAGTGGACTCGTGCTTGTGGCTGATGTTAAGGAGTCCGTGCTGCGCTCTGTTTTCAGGTAACAGACACGGAAGTCTTTACAGGAGTAAAGGACTTGATGTCTATAAATCAGACTCACAAGCACTGGGATCCGAGAAGTAACTCGCCCAACACCTATCAGCTGGAAAGATCTGGGGGGCGCCTGGATGGCTCAGTTGGTTGAGCCTCTGACTCTGGGTTTTGGCTCAGGTCAGGATCTCACAAGTCGTGGGATCGAGCTCCATGTCGGGCTCCACGCTTAGTGGAAAGTCGGCTTGAGATTCTCTCTCTCCTTTTCCCTCTGCCCCTACCCTCCCTAAAATAAGTAAATAAAGCTTTAAAATGGGTTAAATGCTACCAATTGGCAATCGGGGAACACGAGCGACCAGAGTTCTTTGTATTATTACTACAACTTCTCTATAGGTTTTAACTTATTCCGAAACAAAATTTAAAACAAATCCCGTGTGAGAATCATGACAGGGGACGTCCTCCTTTCACTCACCATTTGGCTAGCGTCTCACCTCCCTTCAACCGCCACCACAGAGCACAGGGTCACAGAGACGCCAGACAGTCCTGGTGTCACCTTCAGAGGGTAACCCTACTCCTTTCCCATTCAGCCTCTGTCCTGAGGGGTATTTCGGCTACAAGGTATTTAAGTGATTATTGCTGGGGTTGGTTGAGCAAAATGTCCCCTGTGGGGAAGGTGGTGCTCTGTTAGGTCCGCCCGTGGAGACGGTCCCCTGGTGAGTGCACATGGCCAGGGAGGCCCATAGAGCAGACCATCAGGGGGCTGTGCCCGTGCTCTCTGCTGGTAAACACATGGTTCCTGAGCTCAGGGCAGGGGCGCGACCCCTCCCCAACAATCCCCGTCCTCGTGCTGTATGTGCAGGTCAGGGCTGCCCATCCAAAGCAGCTCCCCGAAACCACCACAACTTCTTCGAGTGGGAGCGGTCCACTTTTAGGCCAACATGTGATCTGTATTAGCATCTGATGTCAATGTGTCTAACTTACTGTGCTCTGGTTTCAGAAAAAGTCTTGCCTGAGCCTAAGGGCAAGCAGGGCTGGCGTTCCTGTAATTTGGGACTGGGGAGCCGCCAACAGCCTCTCTGGGGCGGCGGCACCATTGTCGGCAAGGGCACGGCGTTCCCTCCGCGACAGCTGGGCAGGCACCTTGGTGGAGCAGGAGGGCAGGGACACGGGAGCAGGGACAGGGCAGGGGAAGCTGGGGGAAAGGCTGACTGGGGTCTGGGCAGAGCTGCGGGGGAGGGAAGATGTGCAGACTGACGACCGAAGCTCAGAGAACAGGGAGTCCTGGGAAGCAGAGTGTGAGTCCTGAATGGCGGAAAAATCATGAAGGACCACAGTCTCCAGGCAGGTCCTGACGACCCAGAAGGCAAGAGCCTGAAGATTCGGCGGGGCGAGGGGGGGGTGCTGCCGCCGGGGGCTACGTGTTCGGTCGATTACAACCATCAAGAAAGTGTATTCGCAGATACAATGTCCCCCTCAAAATCCCAGCTCATCTGCAAGGCACATCTGCTTTGTACACAGTTTATACCACCTGGAATGCCTTATTTGGGGGAAAGGATGCTTACATACCATTAGGGTGGGATTACAGGATTACAAAAGTACTGATGATCGCCAAGAGTTAGCAACAAATTCTCTTAGAAAGCAGAACATTCACTGGCACTGCTTAGCTTCCCAGGTTGATGATTGTTTAGAACTAAAAATCATGCTTAGTGAAATAAGTCAGTCAGAGAAAGACAACTATCATATGATATTCCTGATATGAGGAAGTGGAGATGCAACATGGGGGACTAGGGGGGCAGAAAAAGAAGAAAAGAAACAAGATGGGATTGGGAGGGAGACAAACCATAAGTGACTCTTAATCTCACAAAACAAACTGAGGGTTGCTGGGGGGAGGGGGTCGGGAAACGTGGGTGGGGTAATGGACATTGGGGAGGGTATGTGCTATGGTTAGTGCTGTGAAGTGTGTAAACCTGGCGATTCACAGACATGTACCCCTGGGGATAAAAATTTGTTTATAAAAAATAAAAAAATAAATAAAATTAAAAAAAGAACTAAAAATCCGACACCCCAAGCAAAAATCCCTAGCTAAGGACGACAGATGACTTCCGGCCTGCGGTACCTCCATGCCCGTCGGACAAAGCGGGGCTTTCTAGTTCTGCTAACGTTCGACCACGGATCCCCAGGAATGACAGGTAAGCCAGAACACCGCAGGCAGCCACAGCCCTTCTAAACCCAGAAAAACAAAAGGTTCCACCAAACACCAAAAAGAGTAAGCATCAGGTGCAAACCTTATTCCACCCGGGGGCTATCAAGGTCTCAGACGGGGCAGGTAGGAGAGCAAATGACCTCTCTCTTCCCGTCTGTCCCTTTGCCCCCAGATGTCTTCGAGAGTTCCTGGAAGCTAAAGAAACAGCCAGTCAAAATGATGGACTGCCTGAGAGTCCTCATCACTGGGGACAGTGACTTGGCAAGGGGACCAGTGGTACAGGACGCCTGACCCAGATTACTCTGCACCTGAACCAGGAACGGCCAAGCCCCGGTGCCCTCGCATATTATTCTAAGGGACAGTTCGCCCTTTGACGATGGTTATAAAAACAAATTTTATATGCACGCATATATAGTCATAAACACGTAAATCTTTCGATACAGCAATTACACTTCTGGGAATCTACCATCTCTCTGCTTCTCTACCAGTTCTCAATCATTTATCTATCATCGATCCAACTCTATGTCATCGATCTACACACCCAAGTACACAGCCATTCACTGACCGAAGATCTATGGACGAGAATGTTCATTTCGGCTCTGTTTATAGGAAGAGTGAGTTGCAAACCATTACAAGGGCCTTGGTTACATAAATGACGGTACCTTTGTGTAACAGAGCCACAAGAGGCTTTGGGGGAGGGTGTGACGATGCCTGTAGGTCCCGAGCCGAGACAAACACATAAATGCCCATCTGTGCAGAATGAGGCCGGGAACTGAGAAAGTGATCCTACTTTTTATCCTATGCGGCCTTGTACTGTATGAGTTTCACTTTTTGCTTTTATTGTGACCAGGAGTTACTTTTACAATTTAAAGAAATTAGAGCTTCTTGGCTTGTTTTGTTTTTGTTCCCTGGCTGGGCACAGATCATGTGGTAGTAAGTCATGGCTAACGGAGTCCCAGCCTTTAATTCTGCTTTCCAGGTGGAATCTGCCGGAGCTCACGCACCCATGGAACAAATCGGTTTCCTAGGAAAGGGAGGACCATGGTGGGAGGGAGGCTTCCCCGTGAGCACCTGCTGGGGGGAGGTGAGCCTCGAATGCACTCAGTTCATAGGGAGGCTGGGGACAGGACGGTTCTTGGATCAACAAGGCTAAAGATCCAAAGACCTATCCTGAGAACATGGGGGGCTGGCATGGACACAACTCCCACCCGGCACGTTCCAAGGCTCCTTCGTCCATCCTGGCCACAAGCCAGCAACTCCTGGCAGCATAAATACATCTAAATAAAGTGCCATGAATTTAAAAGATGCAGAATGGGGCACCTGGGGGGCTTAGTCGTTAAGCGTCAGCCTTTGGCTTAGGTCATGATTCCAGGGTCCTGGGATCAAGTCCCACATGGGGCTCCCTGCTCAGTGGGAAGCCTGCTTCTCCCTCTCCCTCTACCCCTGCTTGTGTTCCCTGTCTCTCTCTGTCAAATAAATAAATAAAATCTTAAAAATAGATAAATAAGTAAATAAATAAATGATGCGGGATGAGGAGAGCAGAAGAAGAACTACGCCTTTTAATATACGGGAGCTCACTCAGGCTCATTTAGCGTAAGGTTCTCTCTCCTGGTGGCGGGAATCATCCCAGGAGTCTCAGGAAAACAACATCAACAAAACCCTGCTGAGGATCCATCAGCCTCGAGATGGAAATCTTTGTTATGGAGGTAGGACACAATCCAATCACATTTTATAACATGCAACACAGATACAAAGATTGATGCTACAGAAAGCGGGATTTCCAGAAGTAACAACAGCGAGGTTTGCTTTTAGGGGCAATCAAACTTAGTAGGAAGCATGGACCCTAACAGGTACCCTATAGTCGAAAACCTATTTTAAGGTCTGCCTTCGATGGGTGGAAACCTCCGACATTCCAGGTCTGCCACGGTGGATATTCCCTGAGCACCTTCTCCTCACCAGGCATCTTGGGTGCTGGGGATACGCTGCTTAGACTGAGCTCCTGACCTCACGATCCCACACTCAAGTGGGGACACAGACAACAAATGAGAAGCAAAACCCAAAAAAAATCCCGTGTCCCCTACGAGAATGAGGGCGAGACAGCCCAGTGGGGACACTGGAAGGGCATCCTTGCAGGCAGCTGGGAGGACTGTACCCTTTACCCTGAAATACGAAGTCACTGCACCGAAGATGTCACGTGGGACCACTTCAAAAGGGTCGTTGCAGTGCTGCGTGGGTAAGGGCGCTGGGCGGGGGGACGGAAACCGGGAGACCCGCCGAGGGAGACTGCAGGGCAGGAAGGTGCGTCAGACCTGGGTTCCAGCAAAGGAGCCAGGAGAGGCCGTCCAGCTGTGTTGGAAGGTGACAGGGTGTGGGAGGAAGAAATTCTGGGAATCGCATGGGGCAGCTGAGGCAGGAGCTTGCAGAAGGAGGTGGTTTTGAGTGGGGATCGGAGGCTGAGTTTGGACACACTGAGTACGAAGTGCCTCGTAGGCATTCACCTAGAGAAGCCAAGTCGGTGCTGCACACAGAAGTCTGGGGTTCGGGGAGAGCACGGACCTGAGGTATCCACGTGCAGATGGCTGGGAAGCTGCAACAGGGACCGTGGTCACCTGGGTGCAGTGCAGGGGAGAGGGCTTGGATGCAGAACAGTGGGCAGGCTCCACTCATGGGTGGGTGCCGGGAGCACCCAGATGGCCCCTAGCACTGGGGTGACGTCCCTGAGGGCAAGTGTGCTGCTGGAGAGCTCGAGGCGTAGAGACAGCTGCAGGCCCTCCAAACACAGTGGTACAGAGAGAGGGGATAACGGGGTGGAGAGAGGAAGTGCTGGGAAGGCGGGGCTCACAGGAGCTGGAGAAACAAGCAGTTTGGGAAGTGAGCCTGTGCCATGTGCCGCAGAGACACTGTCACAGACGCTACCCAAACCTGACTGCAGCCTGTGACCAGGGGTAGGTCTCACATCCTTGGTAAGATTCATTTCGGGAACAAGTCTGACGGGGAGTGCTGAGGGGAGAGAGCAAAGACACTGAATCGCACGGCTCGGCCATGGAGGGACAGCAATGCAAGCAGGGGGGTGTCCCGCTATGAGGTCTGGGGGGTGGGGCTTATCTAGATGCCGATGGAGTGATCCAGGGACAAAGGAGAGTCTCACGATGGAGGACAAGAGAAGGGGTGATGGCAGGAGCGAAGGCAAGAGAAAGGTGCTGGCCACAAACAGGGGCTGGCGTGAACACGGGATATTAGCCATCAATGTGGGGTCAAGTCCACGTGGCCAGGAAGGCAGGCAGGTGGGTCCAGAAGCAGGTGGATGGAGGAATTTTCTTTGGTAACAGCTCCTTGTTCTTAAACCCAAGGCAAGGTTACTAGGTGTGATGTCAGAAGAGAGAAGCAAAGCTGTGAAAAGTTGTTTTTTGCTTGGGAGTAGTGAGTGAACTGGGAGTTCACTGGCAGTTCCCCAGTGAACTGGGAGGGGGAAAATTTTTGAAAGAGAAGAGACTGAGGAAGAGAGAGAGGAGATGTACCTTTTTATTATTGATTGTTAGCAGCTCTTTATTCAGGATAATGCAAAGGTAACTATTCCAGATATTCTTTTGTAGCTGTTCCACAGCTTAATATTTAACTTATGACATGACTTTCCTTGTTAAAAAACAAGGACTAACTCATTTTAGAGAGAGCATGTGTGCACAAGCAGGCAGGGGAGGGGCAGAGGGCGGGTGAGAGAACCTCCAGCAGACTGCCCACTCGGCGCCCAGCCCGACACGGGGCTTGAGCCTACAACCCTGAGACCACAACCTGAGCTGAAACTGAGAGTCGGAAGCTCAGCCAACTGCCACCCAGGCAGCCCCCAATTCTCCTTCTCTATGAGGCTACCGATCATCCTGGATTGGCCCCTCTCCCCCAGTGTGACCTCCTCTAAAGCAACGAGGCTGCAACCACCTCTATTTCTGCACATAACACCGAGACGCGGTGGGCGGGCTTCAGGACTGGACCGAAACGGGGGGAAACACACACTTCCATCCACTGTGGCATGCAATGAAGTGGGAGACCCCAACGGCACTCGTCCAAACAGCTGCTAACTGTCCCAGCACAAGGCACTCGCCACGCGCACCCTAGGCCACCCCACGCTGGCTTGGGCTCTGCCCCAGGGTATGCGCTCCAGAGCACAGAACCATCTCTCCGTTCTGAAACCAGAACCGTGTGGCTTTCATGACAACAAAACATGATGTTTTCTGACATCCAAACACCGTCCTGAGGGAGGGAAGCAGTCACCACTCAAAACCTGAATCGGGACGGCCTCTTCTGTGTTTCCACTAAACTCACGCCAACCGCAGGACTGGACCCCTTTGCGGCCTATGCACCCGCTCCTCTGACCACGTCACCCCGACACCTGCGTGCCGTCTCCTCTTGGAAACCCCCCATTCCCCATCCTGAAAACACGAGGTGGTTCCGATTCCAAGGTTAGGGTGCTCCTAGTGGCTAATCAGGCTTCTGGCGGATTCAGTGGCCGAGACGCTAGAACCCCAAACTGCTAAAACACATATGCCATCTGTAAGAGGAAGCGGAAGGGCATCCGGGACACAGAGGAAAGCAGCGCATACACACAGCACGTTCTAGAGACGGCACGGCAAACCCGAGGCCTGGCCCGCTGGAGGCAGCTACCACATTCCCACCCTAGCCTGGTGCTTCTCGTCTCTGAGGCGGATACAGAACAAGAGCCGGGGGCCTTTGGGGGATCTGGGTCACAGAGCCGGCTGCCCGTGAGAAGACGGTTGCTGGGGCCACCAGAGAACATGCGTCACCCGACACCAGGGAACCCACAGACATGGATGTGCATCTGGAGACCCGACAATCCCACAGGGGGACAAGACGGATTCCGAGGCTCCTGCTATACATCTCAATGATCAAAACCACCCTAAAAACAACTCAAAATCATCATACCACGGGACCGACCCAAACTGACGCCAGGCCTTGTTTGGATGCGGATTTCCCGCTCAACAAGTTCTTCCTTACCCACCCCCTCTGGCTGCGGGTCCTGTTCTGGCTTTCGAGCCAGAGTGAGCGTCCGACCCACAGGGATCAGCAAGGGATCCCCTTGATTCTCAGGACCCAAACATGCATTCTGCCTTCAGCAGCATCAGTCGGGGTTCCATGACCTCACACACCCAGAGCTGCTCACCCCTTACGCTCTCGGTCCAACCTGCAGTCTGCTCTCAGGTAATGGGTGACAGAGATCAGCTACTTCTGTGCACCTTATCCCAGCGCCTACTTCAAACTCTGCTGCAGAAGCTCCCTCCAGGGCCCCCTCTTCCGCAGCATCTTCTTGGGCACTGGCAGCCCCACAGCAGCCCTCCAGCACCGCTCCCCTGGGGACCCGGACACCAGTGTGGAGCGGAGGGAGAGGCGGCCAGGGCACCCGCACTGCCCGGCGGCCGAGTAGCTCCCTGCCACCGGCCCCCAGGATCAGTGTGCCGGGGCCAGAGCAGCGCCAAGAGCTTCCTCCAGCCTTCAGATGCGGACGCACCAGCAAACTGCTGGCTGCAGCCCCCTTCCGGGACAGCCAACAAGCAGCCCCAGGAGAGGTCAGAGGCGATTATTTTCATTGAATGAAAGGAAACACCAAGGGGCACGGACCTTGGGCTCCAGGTATGTTTTCAGTCTGAGGGAGGAGGGCGGAGTCCCCAGGAGGAGGGCAGGGAGGGGCGGGGCTCAGGAGGAGGGGGCGTCCCTAGGAGGGCAGCACCCCAAGGTGGTCCCCAGGAGGAGGGCAGGGCCCCAAGGAAGAGGAGCAGGAGGGCGTGGTCGCCAGGAGGAGGTCGCCCGGGAGGAAGGGGGGGCGGGAAGAGGGCGGGGGCGGGGCCGACTCTGCAAGTCCATGGCTCCTCCCCCCGGACCGCACCGCAGTCCCCCTGCCCCGCGGAACACAGGTTTTGTCCCGCACACTTGACAGAGCCCACCCATCAACCCCCGTGTGCCCGCCCTCAAAATCCGCCCAAATTTTAAAACATCGCGTGGGGGCACCTCCACGTTCAGGCTCACAGGGTGCCGCCGTGATTACAGCAAGACCTGCCCCTGGGGGTTCTGGAGCCCGGAGCGGCGGGGACAGGATGCGAACAGGCGCAGCAGCACCATCGAGGCGCCAGCAGGCCTCGGAGGAATCTCGGTCTATCTAATCCTTCACATTCATCTGCTGGGAACCGCCCACAGCCCGAGGCCCCGGGACCTTCCCTCCGACGGGCTTGCGCAGCTGGAAGCGGTGGGCACAGACAGCGCGCGGCACGTTGTGCCCACAGGATTACGGATATTCCCTCCACTTCCTTTGAAAAGAACGGGGAAGAGCAGCAGTGTGCTCCTGATCAACTTCCCCTCCTGCAGGCGTGGCTCCTGGGGGCAGGTGGTCCGGGGCCTCCCACATACCCTCGGAGGCTGGGAGGCAGAAGGCGGCCCAACCGGGTCCACCGTATTGTTGCTCAAGCCCCGCACTGAGAGCTGAGGCTGTGCAAACTGCGGGGAATTCTGTGGCGTGTGCACGTCTCATGTGTTCTCGGCTGACTTTCCGGTTGGGGAAAGTACACTGAAAGAAATCTGTCCACACAGGAGGCATATTTTGGGCTTTAAACAGGATTTCTCGTCATCATTTTATCTTGAGAAAACTGTAAGCTTACAGAAAATCCATAAAACCTGGTATCACAATTTCCCAAATATTCTTCATCTAGGACCCCCAATAGTAATGTTTGCCCCATCTGCTTTGCTCTGTCGTAGCCTCTTTCCGTATCTGTCCGTCAGGGTGAGCTGCAGACTGCCGGCCTCTCTATCCCACACAGCTCAGCGTGAGCTCCCTAAAAACAGCACTCGCTCAGTATCACCACAGCACCACGATCAAAATCAGGAAATGCCATCAATCTGCTACCTGTAGTGGATTTACAGACCTCCGTCCAGTGCAGCCTAAGTCCCACCAATGTCCCTTATAGAAAGACCACAGTATTTGGGGGCTTGGGATGCCATCGTCCAGGACCACAAGCTACATTTCGGTCGTCATAGCTCTTCAGTCCGTCATCTGGACAGTTAGTTTTGTGGGATCTCCTGCTTCCTCTTTCTTTAAGTGCTCCCTCGGCATCCCTTCAGTGGGGAATAACATTTAGAAGCGAGATCGGAGCTCTGGGTGGACTTTTAAAGGAGGAAAATCAGCACTGCCAGTTAACACAAGGACCGGGACAACAAGGGGAGAGCAAGAAACCACTAAATCCTGGGGATTTGGCTCCATGCCAGCCTGTTCTCCCCAGCCTCAGCACTCTGGTCGTCTCATCCGGAAGGCCATGAGCTCCCGAGGCTGTGTGAGCAGACCCCGAGCCCCTGCCACCCCTGGTGTGGCCCAGCCTGAGCACTGCAAACCAGAGGGAACCTCCTCAGAAGGCAAATCTGCCCTGAAGGCCCCTATCGGGACACCTGGTGGGGTCTCTTCTGTACTTGGGATGGAATTCTTAGCAGATGTTAGGTACTCATGCTCAGGACCTTTGTGAATGGCCCTCCCTTCTTCCCTCTGGAACATTCTCTGCCCTCCAAGCCAAGAACTGGCTCCTCCTCCTTCACTTCTGACAGTACGCTAGATTGTGGCTTCCCTGCACGGGGCCATGTCCAAGTCCCACATCTGACCCGCTGGCAATCACACGCCCCTGAGGACCAGACAGTGTCCATCTCACACACCAGGCTGCAGGTTCCTGGGGGCAGGCCTGTGTTAGCCTGGCTGGCCCCAGGCCCAGCACCCACTGCCCAGATGCACAAGCTGCCAAAAACATGCTGGGTGGGCCCATGAAAGGGACAGAGGGTGGTGGTGACTTTACTTCCTTGCTGGGACTGGGGAGAAGGCTGGACGGGGGGCGGGGACAGGGGTAGGCAGCACTGAGCGTCCCCATGCCTGGAGGTGTGGGATTCGGGGAAGCAGTCTTGGGGCCCTGCCATGCCACTCAAGCAATCCTCCCAGACCAGACACCATGCCAGGGAGGCTGGTGGGGGGTGAGCAGGACTGCACAGCTGTTCAGACAGGGTGAGGAAGGGAAACCTGAGCCCCAAGTCCAAGGCTGCCTGTGGTGGTCTGAGCAGGACAGCGTGGCCAGGTTAGGAGGCATTGGACTGGAGCCCACTCTCCAGCCCTCCCTTGTTCACAATTTATGCAGCGATCCACCCCAGGACCCCTGAGATCTGTGTGGAGCAGTGTGGGCAATCTCACTGTGCCCCCTGCACTCTGCGGTCACCACAGGGCATCACCATATATCCTGAGACCGCAGGGACCAGCCAGAGGGAGGGCTAAGCTGGCTGCAGGATTCTGGAGAGCAAGCGGATGAGTGCTCAAGCCCACTAAGGCAGGCGAAGGCCAAGGGGGTCCTTTCCTGTGGTCACTACAGAATTCCGGCCAAGGGAAGTTCACCATTTGGGGCCTGGAGAGCCACCCCAACTGGGGGACAGGTTTCCAGGGTCACCTGCCCTGGGGCGCCCCTGCCCTGGGGCGCCCCGAGCCCTTTACTCAGCAGAGAGCCGCCTGGTGTGGTGATGGCTCTGGTGCGGGTCCGGCCTAAGAACTCTTGAAACCCACTCTTACCTACTCATGAATATAGTAATCAAAATAAACAAGCCCTCACAAATTAATATCACAGCACAGATCCAGAGCTAGAAAACGCTCATGATCTCGGACTAGGAATCCAGCTTCTGGAAACTTCCCTGAGAGGAAGAGTTCAAAATGTGACAAAGACCACGGCACGGTCGCTCAAGAAAGCGTTGTCTAGAGCACAGACAACGGGGAAGCCATGCAGACGTCCAGGCACAGCCAGGGAAGTGTGGCCCAGAGGAAAACCAGCTTCGAAGGGCGCTGCTGACGAGAACCAGGAGGGAACAGAAAACACGGCATATTTAACAAAGAAAACCACATATAAAATTACATCTACCTTGGTTGAAACCACATAAAACACAGAGGATGGGACCGCTGAGTGGCTCCGTCGGTTAAGCCTCTGCCTTCGTCTAGGGTCATGATTTTGGGGTCCTGGGATCGAGCCCCACATCAGGCTCTCTGCTCAGCACGGAGTCTGCTTCTCTCTCTGCCCCTCACCCTGCCCCTGCTTGCTCTCTCTCTCTCATTCTCTCTCTCAAATAAATAAATAAAACTTTAAAAACAAAACAAACACATGAAACAGGGCGGGAACAGAACCACACTGCGGACAGATGGGAACAGCTGGCTTTGTGTTCTCAGACGGCGAGGAACCCGCGGAAGGTCACTGGTCAGCAAGTGGTACAGCAGCACGGGGATGGAACAGCCTCTCCCGAGACCCAGAGCTCTGACACCTTCATAAGGTCATAACACATTTTATCTCAACTTGGAAGTTAAGGATGCACTTGGAGAGTGCCCACGGGAACCACACGTCCCTGTGACTGATCACGGGCATTCCTGAGGCACAGATGCCCACAGGTGCCAGGCTTTATCCCGCTGGCCGAGCCGAGCTGTTTGAAACACGAACGCAAGCGAGGATGAGGAGGGACCTCCCAGGCATTTACGACGGAGCTGCCGGGGAGGGGAAAAACCTGGGGCCAAAAGACCATTTTCTAATTTCCCTGCTCCTCATGAAACTTCTAGCCAAAGCAGCAGCAGCAGCAAGAACTACCCGATTAGCTGGCCAAGCAATTCCACCTCTCGCCCTCGGGTTTGGAGGAAACGCACAAAGAGTCTTCCTGGGAAAGGTAGGGGGTTTCGACACTCGCCCTGCAATGCTTCCCACGGTTGGCGAGATCTCGGGATGATCGATGCTATAATCAAGGACCCATGTGGGGCCTCACAAGTTTAGGGAATTTGTATTTTCAGTAATATTTATAGTCTGAGAAACCCTTGTGGTGGGGATTTCAGTTTCCTGATGGGACTGCCCTGCTTGGGTCCCCTGTGTGGCTGCAGACATGTGAAGATGGGTCCCATCAAACACTGGGGCCATTCCCAGGCTGCCACTCAGCGGGCTCTGAGACACCTCGATTTTAGTGCTATTCCCAGAGAACTCCGAAAAATGCTCCGGACAATCTGGAACCCTATCCCAACGTGGGTTCCGTGGGAAGCGTGTTGTGGAGAAAGTGGACCTGCAATTGGAAGGGTCTGGAGAGCTCTGGGCTGCCTCCCCTCGTCAGGGCTTTCTTCCCGGTAGGAATTTTCAGATCCTCGGGACCCAGCATGAAACGCACATTTCCAAGAAGGTGCCAGGATGCGAGCCTCCCCAGCCTTCGCAGACCTGCATGCTTTCTTCTCAGACTCAGGTCACGGGGATTTCAGGAAGCCCAGGTAAGAGCAGGACAAGGCTCTCTGTCGGCTCGGAAATGTGCAAGGGGCGGGGCAGGACGCCAGGAAGGCCAGCCGCTGCTCCAGGACGAAGAGCTCCGTTCCAGAAGGACTGACCGGGGCCCATCCCCCAAGAAGGCACACTTCGCAGCCTCCGTGTTACTGGGACCTGGGCTCATGCGCGGAGTCATGGTCACAGCAGCCATGGAAACCGGCGAACACGACTCAGGGCTGCCAGCGTGTCTGATTCTGACACAGATTCGCGAGGCTGAGCCAATCTGCGGTGCCATAACACGCTTATTAATGCATCTCTGTCCCATGACCCCGACTTCCCGGGGGGCACTCTGCCTCGGAGGCTGCTGACGCCGCCCCCGACCAGGACCAGGGGCCACACGGAGCATCCTAGCTCTCGGGGCCTTCCGCGGCAGCAGCACGCAAGGGCAGAAAGAACAGGAGGCGATGGGATGTACGTCGCCCGCGGGCCCCGCTGGTTGGTGTGGCTGAGTTCACATATCCCCTCGGAAGGAAGAAAATGTCACATGACTGGGGCTCCTCGAGGCGTATTCCTGTTTGCACGCGGCGCTGCTGCGGCACGCCAGGAAGACCACAGACTTGAACTCGGGCCCGTTCTGTGGACAGGACTGGTCACCGTCACTCGGCAACAAGAGGACAAGGAACGCAAGCCCCCTGCGACGGCGGAGGGCCAGGCTCTCCCAGAGGCACTAGGTGTGGTGCTGGGCCTCTGAGGCCTCTCAGCAGAAGGGGAGAGACGGGACCCTGCGCGGCCCCCAGAGACCACCAAGAAACACCAGAAATCTCTTTGGCGACAGAACCGACAGAGATGGCGAGTGAAGGCTCACTGGCAGACTGATGTTTTAAGAAACCAACAAAGTCAGTTTCTATTACTTCTCTAGGAAACTTTTCAGGGAAGCCACAGGACTGACTGGAGGTAGACGGGCAAAGGAAGGAGCCGGAGAGTGGGTGATGCCCCCCCATGCGAGGGGGGCAGGGCACGGGTGGAGGGACAGGGCTCCTGCAGGGGGCAGGGGTGGAGCCCAGCTCTGGTAGCAGCCCCCTGTGCTGCGCTCGCGAGAAAATGGAGCGAAGGCAGGACAGAAAGGGAAACCAGGTTTGTTTGTTTTTTAAAGATTTTATTTGAGAGAGAGAGCAAGCACAAGCGTGGGGGAGGGAGGGGAGAGGGAGAAGCAGACGCCCCCACCGAGCAGGGAGCCCCATCCGGGACTCAACCCCAGGACCCTGGGATCAAGACCCGAGCCAAAGGCAGCCGCTTAACTGACAGCGACCCAGGGGCCCCGGGAAACCAGTTTGAGGGACACTGAGTAAAGACAGCTTTCCGTTCGAGAACGGAGTTGCACTGATGTGTATGGACAGACCCTCGCCCTGGTAAAGGGACTGTCATCGGACAATAGCATTTTTCTCTGTCCCGCTGGGGGCCCAAGCATAGCTCTCCCAGACTCTGGTCCCAGGACAACCCTACAGCTGTCCTGAGTATCCAAAGTACAGTGGGCGGCCACCATTCACCCCACTCGGCGCCCCACAGGGACCCCAGCCCTCAGGTGTTGCGTCACTGTGACCGTGGTTCCAATGATTCTGTTCCCTGACGGCACCAGAAAGGGGACGCGGGCACGTTTTGGAGGTGCTACAAAAGAGGGCTTGCACAGTGTTGGGGAGGTGGCTGGGCTCTGGGATGTCGCCCGGCCCAGGTGGGAGAAGCAGGAGGCATGGCGTGTCCACACAGGCACATTCCTCGAAGTTAACTGCACTTGGCCACGGAGGCGTGTTTTTCCTGCCAAAGACTCTCTAGTGCAGTAACGTGTTCATTAAATGGTAGTTAGAGCCTCGGGAGGCCCACTTTTGATCATTAGTAACGTGCAGAACCCGATGCAGGGCAATTAATTCAGTTCCAGAAAATTAATTCTTAAAAGTAAGCAAAGGGAGAAGAGGGGATTGGAGCGGAGACAATATTCATGCCCTGTTAAAAATGGGGTTAAACGTGCGATTAATTGTGTTTGAATAACAAATAGAAAACCTGCTGGAACAAGTCACCAGGCAGCTCCATGGAAACCTTTACTGGCTGCGAGGAAGGCCATCCTTGACAAGGCCTTCCAGAAGTTTCCATCCAACTACAGAGGCTTGCATTAAATTCAGAAACAAAGACATCTCTAGGAACATCCCTGTTCCTTCCTTTGCCAGCGCTCCTCTGCGTTGCTCTCCTGCCCTCTTCTCTCTCCCCTATCCTCCCCCCATCCCATTCTCAACCTCTCCACACCTCTGCTTCCCCAGCCGGCTTTCTCTGCGCACTCACTGTTCCTGCGTCCTGCCCCACAGCGCCTCAGTTTCCCCCTCCACCACTTAACAGCAGCAGGCCCCTGGCTCAGGGACCGGCGTGTGCGAGGTGCCTTCTGGGTGTGTGCAGGAGCCTGGCCTCGCCGGCCGTGACACACAACGAGGTTGCATGTGGCAGTTGTCTCTCCCTGTCTCTAGACCCGCTATTATGACAGAGGAAATTTCCTCACAACAGAAGCTACTTGGCTCCGGGTTTCTTGCAGCCAAAGGCATCTGTATGGGAAGGACAAAGCCCCTGACCTGCGGGGAGTGGCTCCACAAATGCCAGCCACTGTGGGCGGTGCTGTGGGATGGCAGCCAAGCTGCAGGGTCCAGCCCACTTCTGGGGTATCCTGGGCCCGGGTGGCCTCTCCAGCGGCCTTCTCTGCCCCGGGCACCCGACAGCTCCCGCCCCAAAGCCGGCACGCCACCTTCCTACAGATGCTGTCCTCTGCAATGGCTATTACCGGGGAGCAGTGACAGCCCCTCCTGTCTTGCTCCGACCTCGGCGGAATGAGGACTATTCAGAAACATGCCCCGAGCGCCAGCACGTTTGACTCAAAAGCATCCTTTCCGGCGGCAACGCCACTGTGCACCATTCTGGAGAGGTGCTCCAGCCCACAAAGGAGGCCCGACTGTGGGAGGGGGTCTCCTGGAGGCCTAGCAGGGCTCGGACAGTGGGGCACCGGGAGAGTGAGGGAGCACGCAGGCGGGGCTCACCCAGGCCGAGCTCACTTCTGGCCTCTGCCTCAGCCAAAGTAACTGCAGCTGCTGGGCCTTGGTTCCCCCCCACCGAAAGTCTCTTCTGCGGCGTGTGGGCCAGTGGCTTGAAAATGCACTGCGCGCTAAGCGCCCTAAGAAGGACGTCAAACGACACAGCCAGGGGCTTCCTGGTAGCGTGTCTTGGGACCCGCTTGAGACCACCCTCCAATGTCGTCCTTCCCGCAGCGGGGATGAGTTACTTCTTGTGCCTTCTAGGGACCCTCGTCTGGACAAATGTGTTGGACCCTATGGGAATGTGACCCAGCCGGGACCACTTCACAGGGTCCCGGCGTGACCCACGTGCACTCCCGACTCTGTGGATGTTCAGCGGTGGATCCCACAGAGCACTCCCGCGAAGGCTCCTTGCCCCCCACCTCCGAGAGTGAGGATCAGAGAGGAAGGCTGGGGTCCGTCCTGGGGCTGGTGGGAGGTCACCCAAGTGCAGCCTTCTGGGAGGAGCTACGGTGCCTCGGGGAGCCCTGTGGGGGCGAGATGCCCTGCCTGACCTCACTTCCACCCCCAGAGAGATGGTTCGGGGACACGCTGCACCCGCCCACCAGCACGGCTGGAACAGGAAGAGGTGGTGAGGTCCAGCCCGCTTTTCCAGGAAGGCCACACGGACCTCGGGACTCCAGCAAGATCTTTATCTACGTGGGTCTTCTCTCTCTCAGCAGAGAGCCGCACCTGTCATTTCGGTCCCTGTCCGAGCGGCACACGGGCAGCATCCATTTAATGTCATCCCTCCCAGATGGGGGCCAGCAGCGCGGCCGGGGCGGGGCAGTCACCAGGCCTCCCCCCTCAGTGACGTCTCGTGCCTGACCTCTGAGGTCGCTGAGAGGGATCATGGCTAAAATGGGAGGGCGAGGCTTAGCGCACCGGGCCTGGGAGCCTCTGGGAGGAGTCTGCGTGATCAGCTGTCCCCGGGGAACACAGCTTTCCCGAGAGCCAGAGGCCTGTCACCCGGCACCCCAAGCGGACAGCGGTGCCTGCACTAACCTCCTCTTTCCTCCGACATTCTAGGTCAGCGGCAGGGTCCAAGGCTATGACCCGGAGCCTCAACACGCCTGCCAGTGTCCCTTGAAGGGAAGAGCTTCAGGCGTTCACATCTGATCACTTGGGCCAGGCTCCAAACTCTCCCAGCCTCCCCTCTTCCCCACTCCCCATGCTGTACCCCCAGGCTGTCCCCAGGCCCACTGGAGGGTCACGTCCTCAATTCCAATGTCCTGGCCGGAAAGACAAGCCAGCTCCCACTGTGCCTCTCTCCAGTTCCTCGGCTCTGGCTGAAGCCCAAGGGGATGCCGCGGCCCCTGTGGGTCAGAGGGCAGGTGCTGCCCCCTCTGTTGGACCCTCATCATGGGCGCTGGGCCAGGTACACAGCAGGCACTCATAGCTGCTGTCCCATAAACGGAAACTGCGGCAGACACACGGCAGCCGTGACCTGAAGAGAATATTCCAGAGGGTCTGAAACACTTAGTTCAGCAAGACACGAAGAAGAACTAAGGTTCTTTGGGTCCACGCGGCACCAAGGGCAAAGGGAACGTCGCCGGAAACGCGCGAAGACTCGGTCTAGACCCCAGGATGGGGCTGCGGCCTGATGCGGGGTCACGGCTCACGATCCGAGCTTAACAATCACTCCAACCACGTGGCAGCCTATCTTTTCCAAATGAGTCACAAAGCAGTTAAACATGCCTTGTTGATTTTCACCACCAAAGTTCACTTTCTGATATTAGTTGAATTTCATGACCCTCCAGGGGACAGAATGTTATTGCCCGGAGCGGTTCTCGGGCATCTGGGTTTCTGCGTCGTCTACGAGATGACACGTCGTTACACGACTTCATCAAGTCGCTCAGGTACCTCTCGCGTCGTTTGGCTAACAATGGACCGACATCCTTCACCGGGGCTGTGCCCTCAGGTACGAATCACTCGTCGGTGTGTGATCGGCCAGGAAGACTGCACGCACGGGGGCGGCCACGGGTTCGAGACTCTCACGGGGCAAAGCGGGTTGCTTCTCCCGACACGAACCACGCTTCACGACCGTCTTCCGTCCGGGGGTGGAGAGGCCCAGAGGTGCTCTCGTTACAGGCAAAGCCATAAAGCTACGTGCCCATCAGTAGACTCTGGTTTAAAATATTAACAAGCAGGGGCGCCTGGGGGGCTCAGGCAGGTAAGCGACTGCCTTCGGCTCAGGTCACACTCCCAGGGCCCTGCTCCTTCCTCTCCCTCCCTACAAAAATATCAACGCACCAGAGGCGGCTGCTTTCAAATCTGCGTACCACAACAGAACAGGCAGAACACCTGAGAAACTCGAGTCTAAGGCGACCCCGGGAACTGCTCACGAGACTGAAACCCCACAGGCCCAGGAGGACCCCGCGGGAGGCCCAGAGGCCGCCTTTGCTGGGCTTCCGAGGGGCACTGGGCTCACGGGCTGCAGGCAACTCCCGATCGGAGTCCAGCTGCCGGGCTGCGGACTCAGCAGTTCCCCCCATCCCAACCCCGGTTCCCGCTGATCGGGTCTAGGAGCAGGTGCAAGGCAGGTGCTCCCCAGCCACGCTGGTATGGAACCAGGGTGGGACCGAGGCCTGTGGGAGCAGCGTGGGGGCGGGGGTCAGCAGTGCGGGGAGCACCACAGATCCACCCCTTTATGGATAGAGCCAGGGGACCGACACTGGGACAGCAGAGCCAGGAACCCAGGTCTGGGGGGGTGGGGACGCAGAGCCGGGCAGAAAGGACAGCTGGGACATCAGCAGCCCTTGCGCTCGCAGTGATTTCAAATCCAGGCACGGCTAGGCGCTTTTGCCTGGTTAGGGCTTCGGTGGGGGAAGCCAAGACCCTAGTCTCCATTCTCCACGAGCTCAGGCCACCATAACACAGCACCACAGGCAGGGGGCTCAAAGAGCAGGTGGCACCCCAGCTCCAGAGGCTGAGAGTCCGCGATCAGGGTGCTGGCGGGTCAGGTTCTGCCAAGAGCCCCTTCCTGGCTCCTGGGTGGCCACCTCCCTCCTGCTGCAGACCACAGCCCTGCTCCTTCCCACCAGGGCAGTGATCCCACATGGGGGCCCCACCTCCCACACCATCCCCGTGGGGGTGGGGCTGCCACATGACATCTCGTGGTTGGGGGGCACACACACACAGCCCATAGCACCGCTCCCACTGTGCAGACCCGGGTTGGCTCAGGCAAGGATGGGCCACAGTGGGGTCAGCATGAGAGGACTTCCACAGCCTGACTGGGGCATCTACCCCATGGATGCCCCAGTGGGGAGGATGTGGGGTGGCCACTGAGGGTTTCTGATCCTTCCCAGCAGCTAGCCTGCAGCTCACATGTCCACAGAGGAGCCGCGCCGGACGGACGACAGAACAACATGCCTAGGAGCCTGCAGCCTCAACAGTGCTCCTGCCACCCTCGGCTGGCTGTCCCGCCAGGTGGGCGTCCTCCGCGTGGGAGGCGGGCGGCACCCCATGCAGAGCAGATGCCCGTGACATGGCAGCAGCTCCCTGGAACTGGGATGCATGGACAGCACGGCAGGCAGCCAGCAAGCTTCCCTGCAGAAGGACACCCAGGGAGGGGAAGGAAGGCTGCTGGCCCGTTTGCAAGAGGGTCTGGGAAGAATGCGGTAGGACAGGCAGTGTCCCAGGCAGGAACAGGTCCGTGCACGCGGCCGGACCAGCCTCCCTCGCTCCTGCCTCCCCTTCGGACTTGAGGACAGAAAGAGGATGCTTCTGATGGCCTCGCTGTCCTGAGCCAGCAAAGTACCAAAGAGCTAAGAGGCTTTCTTCTTCGCCTACGCTGGTTGCATGCTGCCCAGTGAACGAGGAAGCATGAGGGGCCTCCACAAGCATGGTTTACTGCCTCCAGGGAACCTGCCTGGAGGCGGGTCCAGGTGCTCCCTTGGACTTGGTGCAAAGGGAGAGAGAACAGCACGCAAGTGTGGAGAAGGGGCCCTAACTCCTGCGACCATCAGTGGCCACGCCATCACAGGCTGGGGGCCAGCCACCGGCCGCTGCGCCAGTGACACACGGCTCCTAAGATCAAAGGCCAGAGACCGGCGTGGATGAGTGGCATCCATCCGAGCTGAGTAAGCCCTGACGAGGACCACGGCCTCTCCACCAGCACGGCCACCCGTCCTGTGCCCGCCAGGTCCAGAGGGCAGGGGGAAGTGGGGCAATGGGAAGGCAGACACTCTGATCCCAAGAAAAACAGCAGGCAGAATTCCTGCATTTCCGGATTCTGCTTACAGACTTGGACAGCCCGTGGGGGTGGAGGCCCGCTTTCCTGCCAACTGTGGCGAGAGCCAGATAAAATTTTCCTCGTCTTATTTTAGGATGGGTAAGGCCGTAAACAAGCTCAGTGAGCAGTCCACAGACGGCCTGTCTAGACCCTTCCTTGAAGCAGAAGGTCACCAGGGAGGCAGACATCCCAGATGTCTTGAAGGCATGTGACAAAGAGCTGTAGCCCGGCCAGCACTGGCTTCCGGACGGGGACAGTTACCTCACCTTCCCAGTGGCAGTGGCAGAACCATGCAGCCTGCCCGGGGAGGTACGAGGTCAGAAAGGGAGCCATGCTACTCAGGAGCCCAGAGGAAGAGAGGACATGACTCCCTCCACAAGCGTAGCCACGCATGGCACAGGGTGGGGGGTCTGCAGAGGGCAGGCTGGAACCCTGGCGCATCATGCTTGGGGATGGCAAAGTGCAGAGGAAATTAAGAGGGGTTTCCAGTAGAAAAGGCAAAGAGAGTTCTGAAATACACTTACTAAAAATAAAGACCATCAGGATCCCAGGAAACACTAGTTTAATGGCTAAAATCAGAGGCTCTGGATCCTACTGTCAGGGACGACAGGCCTGTCGCTTGCTCTGGGGTCCTGCTGCTCGCTCTGGGGTCCTGCCCACTCTGCCACTCACTCTAGGGTCCCACTGCTAATTCTGGGGTCCCGACAGCCCTGCCGCACACTCTGGGGTCTCGTCCACCCTGCTGCTCGCTCTGGGGTACTGCCGCTCACTCTCGGGTCCCTCCTAGCACCACTGCTCACTCTGGAATCCCACCAGCCCTCCAGCTCACACTGGGGTCCTGCCCCCAGTCCTGCTCGCTCTGGGGTTCTGCCTACCTCCTGCTCACTCTGGGGTCCCTCCTAGCCCCACCACTCACTCTGGGGTCCCGTCCACACCTCCCCACTCACTCTGCGGTCCTGCCCATCTCCTGCTTGCTCTGGGGTCCCGCCCGCCCCCATCACTCACAGATGGGCTTCTCGTTTCCCAACTGGGAAACAGAGATAACATTTGTACCTAACTCTTAGGAGTGTTTTGGGTAATAAATGAACAAATAAGTAAATAAAATATGGAAACTTCATTGAAGAGTGCCTGGCCTCTAGGGGTCACTCCGTGAATGTCAGACGTTCCCATCATCATTATATTTATGCCACCACTGCCCACACCACAGTAAGACTGGGTTTCCCTCCCCAGCCTGCAACCACCAAGGCCCAGGCCACGCCAGCCTGGAGGGTCAGACCTGCCAGCCGATTTCTCTGGCAAGCCGGCTACTGATGCCTTGACCCTGGGTAGGTCACCGCACTCTCTGCGCCCCGGTTTCCTCCCGGAGGAAACGGCTCTGATATACGCAGCGCACAATCCCACTTGTAAGGTAGAAACTCTTAGTGTTAGAAAGTGGCTGTCATCTTCCGAGTCAGGTTTTTCTGCCTTGCTCAGAACATATTCCAGACCAGGAGTACCACATGGAAACTCTTCCACTTGCAGAAGTCCGGGTGCCTGAGAAACCCCGCATTTATCCAGAGATCCCAGCCAGTGAAGACGATGTGGCGGGGCGGGGGGTGGGGGGGGGGCTGGGAGGGATTTTGTCAGAGAACCAACATTCATCTCTAGGTAACAAATTGTTACTTTTTATCCTTCTTATGAGACTCTTTTTGACACATGGATACATCCCTGACTTAACATATGGAATTCTCACCAATAGATCAAAAAGTTTCCTAAGGCCAAAGGAACGGCAGCAAGAGGAAAAGAAGCAGAAGGTCCCACATGTTCCCTCCCTTCTTCCTGAAGGAAGAGCCAGCACATCCATCCTGACCCCACAGCCTGGCGGCCTGGCGCTGGAACGAGATGGGGGGGGGGGGGGTTGGACGGCGCGCGCTCACCTGCTTCGCAGCGGCCTGGCTTGGAGGCAAGGAGCCCCGCGTCAGCGTTGGCGGGCTCCCGGGGCCGCAGAGCTCAGGGAAAGGGTTGGGGATGGCTGGCAGAGATGAGGTTCGGAGCTGCTGGTCTTCTTCCTGCAGGCGTCTGGGAGGAGAGACACAATCGCTCATTAAAGGTTTACTGTCATCCCCGACGCAATCCAACGATCCCACATCTGGGGATGTGCCTCCCCAAAAACCAAAGAGGGGCTCAAATAGACACCTGGATCCCAAGGTCACAGCAAGACTCCTCACAACAGTCAAACCCGAGTGTGCATGGAGGCGTGAACAGACACACAAACGTGGTCCATCCACACAAGGGGACACAAATCAGCCCGCCCAAGGAAGGAACTCTGAGACACGTTACAGCAGGGAGGAACCTCGAGGACACGGTGCTGGGTGACAGAAGCCAGTCACAGAAGGACAGATCTTATGACAGTCCACCTCTGTGAGGCACGTGGGGTCGCTAAGCCCCCGGCTAGGACAATGGTCACTGTCAGGGACTGGGGCAGGACGGAGAGCTTCTGGGTCACGGACAGAGGGTCGGTGCTGCGTGATGAGTGGGTCCTAGAGTTACATACACGGCTCCGCCAGTACGCGGTACCAGGATGGAAAGTCCTGGCTGTTTTTTCTTGTTTTGGTTTTTGTTTTGTTTTTAAAGCTGCCCTTCTCAGACTCAAAGGGTCCAGATTCCCTCCCTCATTAAACATCTGGGGGCGAGAAGCACTGTGAACAAGCTTATATCCCAAACGATGCCCCCGCAGGGCCTGAACTAGGCGTTCTCTCCAAACAACTCACGGGTTTCATTCCCTGAACACCGATGTATGAAGAGGTATAAGAGCATTTCCAGGAGAATCCCTCTTCCTTCTTCCCGATGCCCTTGAAGTGATCACTTCTCTAAACACCTAAAGGCACCAGAAGCGGCTCCGTGTGTCCTCGTTTGTGTCCCGGAACAACTGCTTGTTTATACCACAAGGTGGCTGATCGCGACTGCGCTGGGACTCAGTGCTCCGTGTTGCTACCTGCCCAGAGCACGAAGGCCTGGGTTTGCGTCTGCTCAGAAACACCCCGCAGCACCCCACGTCACAGTGCCAGGTGCCACCGCAGAGCATGCCACGCTGCCAGCGCTTGGGCATTTCCTCCCGAAAATGCAAAACCCACCTCTGTTACAACTACGCCAAAGCTACACTGAGATGAACCAGATGCAAGTATGAAAACAGCGGAAGGATCAAGTTCAGAGTCAAAACAGAGAAGACAGCAAAGCGCCAGTCTGCTTCCTGTCCCCCGGGTTCTACTCTGTCCGCCAGGATCTCCTGGGAGCGGAGGGCACCGCTGCCCAGTGTCCAGGCATCCACCTGCAGAAAGGGAGCACAGCCCAAGCTGCCGCTCAGCATCCCCGGTCCTTGCCAAAACTCTCAGGAAGCCCTGTCACTGGCTGTGTCTTCCAGGAATTTGTGCAGTCCTTTGACAGTTCAACTAAATTAATGATGCATTCACTTTCTCGGGATTCTTGCCACAGGAGCAATGCACTGTGATCACTTTCCAGGTTCTCTGTTTACCACCTGATCCTGATGCTGCAGGAGCCTGCCGGGCCATTCCCAGGGACCAGGATGCGCCCACTTACAGCGCGACCACGCCCACAGCCAGAAGGTGGTCCGAGCTGGGGTGCGGGATGGCCCTCTTTAGGGACTCGACAAACATACCAGAAAGCAGATGTGCATGGTTAAGAGAGCCCTCTCTTCCCGTACCAGCCTCTGTCCTGGCAAAGCGTCTGGCTGACACGCGGTCCCTTGTTCCCCAGAGCCGGAGCGGGGGACATGCGACTGGGCCCCTTGTCAATATATTCTAGCCCAAGAATGACCCCTAGCCGGTGACGAACCCAAGGCATGAGAGTTTTATTATATACAAGATGCCAATGTTCTGACCCCCTAGGGGTTAGCAAAAGCGTCTCTTAACAGGCTGTTGTGAGCAATGTTGAAAGCCATGTTCTCTAGGGCAGTGAGACTATCCTACACGGTAGTGTTCAGATGGATTCGTGTCATTACATGTCTGTCCACACCCCCAGGACAGATGACGCTGACAGTGGCCTTTGGGGGCCGACACTCCTGGGGCTCGACTGTACCAAACGTACCACCCGGGAGGGTACGTGGATAGTAAGGAGACCGTGAGTATGTAGTTCACTCGTGCGTGTGTGATTCACATGGGACATACTTCCGGATTTCTCTGCAGTGTGCTATGAACCCAAAACCCAGCTTTCAAAAATAAATCCTTATTTGGAAAAACCAGACATTATGCTAAGTGAACGAGGATGCCCTTCCGCTGAAATAGCAAGACCAAGTAAATCCACAGCAATAGAAATGCAGGTGGGTGGCCGCGGGGCCCTGGGAAGGGGCAGCGTGGAGACACTGAGCTTTGGGCAAGGGGTTTCTGCTGGAGCGCTGGGGGCCTTCTGGAACTAGGAGAAGTGGTGGGAATACAACCCTGGGAGAGTACTAAAAACGCCTGAATCATATGCTGTAAGTGGTTCATTTCCTGTTATGTGAGCTTCACGTCAATAAATTTTTCTTAAAAATTAAAAGGAGAATAAGAGTCCCATGCTGACTTTATAGCAGTTCACAAGTACTGTGTGAAGCAAAGCTAACGGACATTACACAGAGCTGAAGACTGTCCCCGTGCCGGAGGCTGCATCCCTCCGTAGTTGAAAACCGAGACGTGGAAAGGGGGCAAAGATGCAGGGATGTCGGGGGTTGGGGACAGGGAGGAAAATGGCCCATGCTCTGCCATCTGCCCGGCTGGAACATGTCCGCTGCCCGCTGCTGTCCCTATAGTACACTCCCTCAGGATCGGAGGCCCCAGTGGTAACCTCTTCCAGGAAGCCCTCACTGCCTTCCCCAGCTTCTGCTCTGCACCTGTCCCCGTTGGCTCTGCACACCCCACACTGTGGTCCTCCCACACAGCACCAGGCCCAGTGGGTTTTGGAGCTCCTCAGGGCCCCTCAGGTTGGGTTTGCATCCGGACTCCCCCCTCACTAGGTGGGGGCCAGTCACTATGCCTAGGGCCTCAGTTTTGTCACCTGGGCATTGAGGGCCACCACATCGCCCACCTTGAGAGAGATGCTAGCCATCGTACCAGCTAACAAATGAGGATTCAACAGCAACTATACAGAGGAAGTGCTCAGCACACACAGGAAGTGCTCAGCACACACAGGAAGTGCTCCACAAAAAGCCTCACTTACAAAAAAAAAAAAAATCTTTGGGTATCCCATATTGGTCACCCCATTTTTTAAACACAACTGAAGATAAGAAACAATGCTTCTTATCTGAGAGAAGTGAGAAGAGGTAAGGCCTGAGGCCAGGTGCCCTCTCTGCTGTAGGAGAGTGTATCCCTGCCCCGGACGCCTCCCGTGGGACTTAGCACAGGCAGCCCCAGGGCAGAGGGCTGAATGTGGCCCCAACTTTAGGCTCAAGGACTCCAGGCCACTCAGGGGCCTGGGCCTTCTTGTCCATCCTCTGCCCTGACTCAGCTTCGTGTGCAACCGCTGTGCGGGCTGTGACCCTGTCCTTCCCAGGGGCTCCCTACTCCAGGCTTCTCTGGACGCGACTGACAGACCCCGCACCCAGAGATGTGCACAGGAGGGAAGTGTGTCTCTTCGCAGACTGACTGCACAGGGGCCAAGAACACAGGGGTGATGCCCCAGAAAGCAGAGTGGGATGAAAACACCAGGAGCGAGAGGCAGGGAAAGGCCAAGAGCTGAGGGGTAGGCGACCACGCCTGCAGACGGCGCTGTGCTGACTCTGCTGGCCCGAGACAGAGCAGACTGCCTTGGGCGAGAGCGTAGCCTGTCTGCAGAACCCCGGGGATGTCAGACCAGAAAGAGCCTTACATAGGGCACCTGGATGGCTCAGTGAGCTAAGCCTCTGTCTTCGGCTCAGGTCATGATCTCAGGGTCCTGGGATTGAGCCCCACATCGGGCTCTCTGCTCAGCAGGGAGCCTGCTTCCCCCTCTGTCTCTGCCTGTCTCTCTGCCTGCTTGTGATCTCTCTCTCTCTGTCAAATAAATAAAATCTTAAAAAAAAAAAAGGAGCCTTATGCAAGAGAGGACCCCACCCCTTCACCCCCAAAGAGAGGAAGTGAGATCCCCAGAAGATGCAGTGCTGAGAAGGTAGCAGCCACGAGCACCCCAGCCTGACCAAGGCCCAAGACAGAGGGCAACACCAGCCTCGCACTAGAAAGCCCAGGGAGGCACTAGAAAGCCCAGGGAGGCCTTGCTCCATTGCCCATTCCCATTCCTCCATCCTCGCCTGAAAACCTCCAGGGCCCACAGGGACCAGGCAGCAGCCCCAGAGAGCTTCTCAGCTCGGTTTCACAATCTCTCCCCCCAGAAGGCCCGTGATGCCTGCAGCACCCCGTTCCCAGCAGCTGTGGTGCTGGCTGCTCGGGCCATCTCCCCCTCCCCGAGACAGGGCAGAGGCATGCTCACCGCTCAGGCCATCCCTCACCACCCCCGAAGTTAGGTGCTGACAACTCCTGTCTGTCCCCCTCTGTACCCGCTTCGGGACACCAGCACCTCTAGGCTGGTCCCTGAAACAGCCTCCAAGTCAGCTTCGCCCTATCCGGCCAACACCCACCCCCGCCACCACCAGGCTGCCCGAAGGATCTGCTGAAACCCTAACCCAACCTCCTGGCTCGCCTCTTCAAATCCTTCCCCGTCTCGCCCCTCAAACGGCTCACAGAGGCCTTTGGAAGGTGGCCCCACCTGTCAGGGTCATCTCTTGTCTGACCCCCTGCGTGGAGGTGTGATCGACACTTGGGAAGCAGGATGACTGTGTTGACATGATCACGTGGTGCGACCCATCACCAGGGTCGCTTGTCAGACACACCCACAGCCTGCGGATGCAACGCCCCCTCGCTGCTCTCTGCTGCGATCCTGGAAGCTCCTCATCTCAGCCAGGTTCTCGGTCTACACCACACCAGGGCAGCGGGATGTGTGGGCCCTGTGCTGCAGAAGATCCCCTGGACCCGTTCCCCATGTAGAAATGGCATTTGGGACGCTCTGTCCTCTCTCCCAACCCCCTCCCCTCTGGACCTGGCCTCCACCACTCCCACTCTCTGCTTCTCGGAGTCTGACTACCTTAGACGCGTCCCTTCCGTGCAATCCCGTGGCGTCTGTCCTCCTGTGGCAGGCTTGGTTACTTAGCGTGCTGCCTGCGTCGCCCGTCAGCGCACAAATGGATAAACACGGTTCGTACAAGGGAGTATCAGTCCGCCAAAGAAAGGGAGCAAATCTGGCCACCCGAGACAATGGGGATCATCCTTTTTGCTCACAAAATCTCTTCCCCCAAACCCCTCAGCTCCTACTCACCCACCGACACCCAAATCAGAGATGTGCCACCTGCGAGGAACACCCCTCTGCTTCCCAGAAGCCCTGCCCGACAGCCCCGCACTCCCAGAGGCTGCACCTCCCGCAGTGAACCCCCCACAGCATGCCCTTCCTCCAGGCCCCCAGACCCCACTGTGGGCAGCAAGGCCCTGGAGCCCCCGACAGACCACCTCGGGTCCTTCCTTCCTTATTTCCAGAGCATTCTCTTATGAGGATTTCCCTCCCCCGGCACTGAGCAGGTGCTCCATGGATGTTGTCTGAACAGAACCGGGTACCAGGTCCAAGCCCACGGGGCCAAGCTGGACGGAGAAAATGAACGTATGGACCGCACGGAGAGCCGCGTCGCATGCCTGTCCCTGGAGACGAGCCCCTCCAAGCCCCGGGTCCCACCTGACGGCGAGGATGTGCACAGGCTGGGAACGCGGCGTCTGCAGGGACCTTGTTCCCGAGGGCGGCGGCTGGCTGCGGGCGTGCTGGCCGTTCTGGAGCAGGGGCGCCGTCTCCGACTGCATGCTACAGGATGGGTACAAACTCTCCAGCGACGCGTTCACATCGTTCACCAGGGCTTCCAGGTCTACGTCATCCTCTGGACGCAGGGGCCAACCGCGAGAGAACAGAGCACAGCAGGACGTTAGCAGCAGCAGCAAGGGGTGACAGGCAAAGGGCACCTTGGGGATCGGCTCCCAATGCTCACTCGAGTCCACAAGACCTGGCGAAGGCAGGGAGCGTGACTGAGCTTGTGCATCCCGGAAGGAACCGTACGCAAATCGGTATTTGCTGATGATCCCTGGGCACTGCGGAGCCACCATCCAGCCTTGTCTCCATGGTCTGCACTGACAGGACCCAGCTTTGGAGCCTCTGCCTGGCTCACGGGCCCCTCGATATGGATGGGCCACACAGCATGACTCCACTGCTCTGGAGTCAGTGGTCAGCGGGCCAGGCCACAGGCGGATGTCGAGCCCCAACCAGGTGGATCGGGACTTCTCCCTTCCCCAAAATTCTAGAGGTGAGAGACACAGGAGCTGAATGGCACCCGACATGGGCAGTGGCCTTGGCCTGCTCAGGGCTCTGGGAGGCCCACACCACGCGGACGGGCTCACGGTGGGAGGCCTATGGAGTGTGTACCTGCTGACCTCCAGGTGCCCTCCTCTGCCCTCGACGGGCTTCACAGCCGGGGGAGCCTGGTCTTTGCAAAGAAGTCCTGATGCAGACGCAGATAGAAACCCAAAGAATGTCAGAAGGAAGGACAGAAAACAGAAGGAGATGTGCTCCAGAGACTGATGGGAACCTGGACGTGTCAGCTTGGCCGGGACACAGGTATTTGGTCAAGTATGATTCTAGATGTTTCTGTGAAGGTTTTGTTGTTGTTGTTGTTGTTGTTTTAAAGATCTATCATTTTGAGAGAGAGAGAGAGAGAGAGAGAGCACACAGTGTGGAGGGGCAGGGAGAGTCTTAAGCAGACTCCCCGCTGAGCAAAGAGCAGGATGCAGGGCCTCAAGGTCTTGAGACCATGAGCTGAGGGGAAAACAAAGATGCTTAACTGACTGTACCACCCCGGCGCCCCTCTATGAAATATTTTTTAGATGAAAGTAACATTTAAATCAGTAACCTGTGAGTAAGACTCCTCTCTATAACGTGGGTGGGCTTCATCTGATCAGTTGAAGAGAAAAAGAGTTTAAGAGAAAAAGACTACGTCCCCGAGGACAGAAGAATTCTGCCTCCAGACTTGAACTACAACTCTTCCCTGTATCCCCAACCTGCTGGCTGCTCTGAAGATTTTGGACATGCATCTCCACAATCACGTGAGCCAGTTCCTTAAACCCCCTTGCCCGTATACCCATGCACATCCCATCGGTTCTGTTTCTCTGGAGAACCCTCACTATACACCATGGAGGGGGGAGCAGATAAGCCAGCACACTCGGAGATGTGGGAGCAGCTGGGGCAGGGGCAGAGACAGAGCCTGGGGATGGGACCCAGGCTCCGAGCAGCCTGGCGTGGCAAGGAGCTCTGGAAAGCACAGTCCCTACAATCTCGAGCTGAAGCTGCTCTGAGGTAGGTTCTCTTATTTGTAACCCACTGCAACCCAACAGCACTGCCCCCTTCAGTGCGTTTTCAGCTCTGCCACTTTGCCCAACATGGCCAACATGAACGAGACCCACCTTACTCTACCGCTGCACTTTGCAAGCCGGATCAGCCACAGGCCCACCTGCTCCTGTAAGTGACGCCGACTGAGCACCATGGGCTCAGGGCCCAAGACAGCGCGACCCCCGCCAAGCCAGGGCCCAAGCCCCTACGGGCAGGAAGGCAGAGCAGAGGGGCCACCCACCGGGAACGTGTCCATCCCAGCCCCGCTCCTGCTACGGGCTCCACACCCAGGACACGAGGCTCAGCTTTCTACCTCTCACCCCACAAGGCCGACACGGGGTTCGCAGTGGAGCTGCATGCGGGGGCGGGGGGGGGGGCGGTGACAGGAGGAAGCTGGTCGTCACCTTGCACCATAGCAGAGCCCCGAGTGTGGTAAGCACAGGTAGCTGTAACTTGGTACACCTGTTTCACGGATGCCTTAGGACACAGTATACATGGGGGGCCACGAGCTGGTGTAGCAGCCGAGGACCGGACCCACGAGGTCGAGCACTTTGCCCGTGATCACACACAAGTGCAAAGGAGCAAACCCTGAATCTGAAAACAATCTTTGCAGCCACCAGGTATGTGCTCTATGCATGAGCTCATAGACCTTTCCAGAACCTGCCCCCACGCCTCTCGCCCTCCCCCGAGGGGGACCCCTTGTGATCACAGAGAGATGTCAATTTCGTCCAGTCCTGGAATTCGCCTTTCTTTCTTTCTTTAACGATTTACACCTTTGCTTCGGCTTCCCCACTCGTTAGGGAAATGGGCCCAAGAGAACAGAGCAGAGCTGAATAGTGACAAAAACTTCCTGAGGGAGGATGTCTGGCATGGAGGCCAAAGGGACATGGGGCCTGGGGGTACAGGGGCCCCCAGGCTACAGCCAGGGAGAGCGTGCAGCCGGCTGGGGTGCAGAACAGCTGTGGGAAGATGAGGCAGAAGCAGAAAAGCCACAGACCCGTGGCTTCTTGCCCCCCAACGGTGCCAGGGCAGGGGTCTGAGGAAGGCCCGGACACGGGTGCTACACACAGGAAGCTTCAGATGAGTCCCACTGGGTCCTGAGGACAGACAGACTGACGAGAGAGGAGCTGATGCTTCTGAAATAGGACGAAGCAAGACCAGCGAGAGCCGTCTGAGTGGAGTGGGCAGGGGCGTGCGGTGTGGACCCAAACCCACATCCCGACCTGAAACCTGCGAGCAGGGCCCCGCATGTCTAGGGGTCTGTATGAGGGGGAAAAGATGCTGCCTTAGCTTGGGTTATGAAGCGTCAAAGATTAATCCTGTGGCCAGAGAGTAAAAGGACAAAGATGCTGAATCAATAATTCCTAATTACCCTGTGATCAATACTTAATCGATCACAAAGGAGAACTCCAGAGTCAGCAGGCAGAAGTCTTGCTCAGAGTTCGGGGGCAGGGAGGTGAGTGGGACAAGCGGGGCTCAAGGAAAATCCGGACCCCTGGAGGGAGAGGTGTGCACACACCCTTGTCCTCCTGCCTCCTGTCCTCATCTGCAAACGGAGGAGCAGAGGCCAGGAGAAGAGAGCGGCCACCACATGGGAGACCGCCCTCAGCTCTGTGTTCACTGATAGCTCCGGGTGCTCACCTCCGAGAACAAGTACAAGTCACACTGCAGTTCACAAGTCTGGGGCTTCCGGAGAGTTCTAGAATGTGTCCTACACTCTTATTTATTTAGCTGCCACATGATAGTTGCCTGATTTGAGCTCCGTAACACAAACAAGCCTAACTCATCCCGTGAACAACCCAAGCATTTCTCCCTTAATGGACCCTTTAAGAGCCGGCGAGGGGTGAAGCCCAGAGCTCACGGTAGTTCCCGAGTCGGCCTCGGGTCAGCCCCCTGGATGCCATGGGCGGGGTGGCTGAGGGGCACCATGGCCCGGTGGGCTTTCCCCAGCTGCAGCTCACACGTCCTCAAAACCCGGAGAAAATCCAGCAGAACACACCGGCCACTGCTTCCATTTCCATGTCCCCTGAGACCCAGGCTCGCTGTCTGACATGTTTCTTCCGAGAAAATGCAATGTGCTGACTGTGGGTTTTCACTGGAGTTACCGTCCCCCCGTGGAAGCCCCTGGCAGTGGTGTCTTCCGTATGCCCCGCCCTTCTGCTCCTTCTTGGGACCGGCCAAGTCCCTCCCACCTGGGTCACTGCTCTCTGCAGTCAGGGCCACTGTGCCTTCGGGAACGCAACGTCATTCTGACACTACTCGAGTCAGTGTGACTGTGAAGTATAAAAACCCCAGAGGGTCAAAGCAAGGTGTGTCCCCAACGTGCTTTCCCTCTTCTGAGGTGCATGAGGGACAGACCTCCCGCACATTTAGAAGCACAGGCATTAGACAAAGCCAGGTGACTCTGGTCACACGCGGGCAGGAGGCTGTAATTTTCCTGAATCAAATCCAACCGCCATACCGCCATGTCACCAACTTTGTGTATTTTCCACAGCTCTTAGGGCAACACCGAAACCTTTTAAAGAATCTAAAATATCCTACTCAGAAGAAAAAAAAACAAAACTCACTCTTTGACAAACTTCCAAATTTCTGTGGCTCAATTAGGATTTCATCTGTTTAGATTATAGAATCATTGGGGGAGGGGGCGCCTGGGGGGCTCAGTCGGTGAAGCCTCTGCCTTCGGCTTGGGTCATGATCTCTGGGTCCTGGGATGGAGCCCCGCGAGTCCTTGCTCAGTGAGGAGCCTGCTTCTCTCCTCTCTCTGCCTCTCTCTCAAAAAAATAAAAATCTTAAAAAAGAAAAAAAAAAGTGCTACACTACGATATTACGGAAGTCACCAAGACGTTACTGAGGTGATGGTCAGTCCTTGCAGAAACGCTTGGAGCGGCTCGCATTCTGCACGTCCCGTGGTGTGGCCAGCCCTCCGCCTGCCCTGTGGGGATCAGCACCTGCCCATGAGGGCCCCTCTGCAGAGAAGCAGACACTGGGCACGAACGAGGCAGATGCTTCTGGAAATGGGTGCTAAGACGAAGTGTCTAATCAGTGCATCCCTCACGCCAAAACATCTCCCCGAGACGGCAGCTCTGGCAGGCACGCGGAGGGGAAGGGAAAACAACTCCACGTACACAATTTCACGTCACACGGGCTCCTGAGGACGGACGTGCAGCCCAGATATAGGTCAAAAAACACGGCTGTAAATCAAGCTATTTATAGTTATTTTGCCTCCTCAAATAACCAAGTCCCACACTGGATGCTGACTTTTGTCTCAAATATTTGGGGAGCTCATCTGATCTCCAGCTCCCATGTGCCTCTGGCCTCCGTGCCACAAGCGAACGGAGGCTGCTTCACTTCTAAAATAGATCTAAACTCGGTGAAACAAGCTGGCGTCTGGCTCCCCGAGGATGACTAGGGGCGCGCGTCTTCCATAAACCAAGCCAGGACGAGGCCAGGCGCTCCCCAGCTGACCGAAGGCGCGGAGGCCAGCGTGAATTAGAGACGAGGCTCGCCCCTCTCACCCCACCCGGCCCCCCTCACTGCACGCTGCTGGGCTCACCTCACCACACAGTGTCCTCTTGAACCTCTGGAAGAGGAAAGAGGACACTGAACTGCTTGGCACCTCACAGAAACGCTACTTGCCCGGCATGCTCAGGATACACGTATGGCCTGTCTGTGCTCCCCAAACCCACGTGAGCACCCTTTACCGCACACCGTCCCGCTGCCTCCTCCCATCTTCATATAGAAGGGACGCTCCAAAGCACAATGGGGCCCAGCACGCTTGCTTAGATGCGAAAACCCCAGACGGTGACAGATTATTAAGAGCAAGAAAAAAAAGAAAAACATCAGTGGCACTGGTGAGGTTGGGACAGAATAGGAAATAGAGATCTTGGCCTCCTTCATGATGCTGGCCCATGGGTCCTAAGAGCCTTATGATTTCCTAAGCCCTAAGAGCAACGGGAACATTTTTTTTGTTCTTATATTTGGTCTTTCATGGCTCCTGAAATAGCTCCTGAGCTTTCACAAAGGTGAGAGGATCATCTTTTGGATATAACACTCTCTTACTCATTACAAGCCCCTTTCCTCCTCCTCCTTCTTCTTCTTCTTTTTAAAGGTTTTATTTATTTGACAGAGAAAGAGAGAGCCAGCACTAGCAGGGGAGCGGGGGAGGGAGAGGGAGAAGCAAGCTTCCTGCTGAGCAGGGGGCCTGAGGCGGGACTCGATCCTAGGACCCTGGGATCATGACCTGAGCCCAAGGCAGACGCTGACTGGGCTACCCAGGTGTCCCTTGAGGCCCCTTTCAACCACACCTGAGTTGATATCAATCAGGTGCGTTGGAGGAAGTCATCAGATAACCACAGGACGGGGCTGGTTGCCAAGGGGACCAACAGTGGGACTAGAGGGTTGGGAGGGTCAGCCCCACTCCCTGACCTCAGGGAACAAGAGACCAGGACTGGAGGCCAAGTTCATCAGATTTAAGCCATCATGCCTACAGGGTGAAGCACCCACATAGAAAATGCAAACCCACAAGGTTTGCAGAGCCTCTAGGCAGGCAGACACAGAGAGGCGCTGGGAAGGTGGTGTGCCCCCCACAGACATCCCAAACGCCTTCCCCTGGCTGGCTCAAGGCCTCTCTGCCCGCCTGACTGTCCCGCTGCGTCATTTATAACAAAGCAGGACTCTAACTAGTTCACCATCTGCCCGAGTCCCACGGGCTGCTCTAGGCAACGACTGAACCAAGCACATCGCGTCAGGATGGAACTGCAAGCCCCAGGGCACATCCAGCGGGATGTCAGAGAGTGTCTGATGAGGGAAGAAAGCCCGCGCATCTGGGGCTGGGAGGTGTGGAGTCAGCACAGAGAAGAAAAGGGAACTTTCTTTACGCACAGCGCTAGGGCTGAAAAGTCCCCAACACACACCTAAAGGCCAATGTTCTTTTTTTTTTTTTTTTTTTAAGATTTTATTTATTTATTTGACAGACAGAGATCACGAGTAGGCAGAGAGGCAGGCAGAGAGCGAGGGAAGCAGGCTCCCTGCCGAGCAGAGAGCCTGATGCAGGGCTCTGTCCCAGGACCCTGAGATCATGACCCGAGCCGAAGGCAGAGGCTTAACCCACTGAGCCACCCAGGCGGCCCAAGGCCCATGTTCTTATACGTTTCTATCTGTACAGGAATGAGAGGGTCCAGACTGCAATGGCGATTTCAACCTAAACCATGCTCCCTTGGCAAGTTATGTCGGAGCCATTTAAACCTTGTGCAGACAGAACTCAACATTCTACTGACATACCTTTTGCACACCAATTAATCTTCTACTCTCACAGATTCCTGCCACAAGTATTTCATCTTTAATTGGCACCCCTGGGCTTAAGTAAGCAGCAGAAGGAAATCAGGTGTTACCCTGCAGAGAGGGCCTCTGCTGTATTCATGATCGTTAGAGATACTCAGAAAACCTAACAGCAGAGATCGCCTGACCACAGCTCCAAATACGAAGGCAACTTCCAACTCCTGTCATCTAAAAAAATAAAATACATCCCACAAAGCTTTATTTCAGTGGTTACTACAGGCAGGTAGGATTTGAAACAAGAAGTAAAAACCAGAGAAGAGAAACTTCGCTTTCCAACCTTTGTGGGAAATGGTGATCTCCTCTGCACCGCCTCCCCCAGACAATGACAAGTGATGTGGTCAGTGTATGTGAGTTGAGAAAATGCATATCACACAAGCTGGTTGTGTGTGTGTGTGTGTGTGTGTGTGTGTGTGTTGCATTACAACCATATATGCACATCTGAAAAGGAGCTCTGCCTATGCCTTTTGTGGCCTCTGGGCTCTGGTCGTCACGGAGCCAATCTACGCAGACTCCCCACGCCAGGCCCAAAGCACGTTCCCTGAATGCAGCCGCGTTAGCCACGGATGGAGAAGGATCAGTCTCACAGGAAGGAGTGGCTGACATCCTAAGTCCCTCACAGACAAGTCCCTCAATCCCAAAACCCTGACACCAGGAAGTCGTCTGTGACTCAAAGACTCCCATGTTTATTAGCCCCCGTGCTGTGTGCACACACTGCTGCCCAGGAGGGACTCAAAAGACTGGCTGGTGGCTACCATATTCAAGTTCACGAGCTCCTTCGAACCTTGAAGGCAAACCCTGGAAATACATTATGCCCTCGCAGTCCGTGGCAGCTCACCCTGCTCCCTGTCCTTCCCAGTACACCCCCTGCAGCTTCGAGCCCAGGGAATCACTGAGCACTGACCTTCCTGCTCCCGTGCTGGGCGCAATGGAGCACAGTCCTGGGTCCCCACAAGCACGGTGGGGTCAGGGATGATCCTAAACGATATACGGATGTGGCAGCCTGCGTCACAGAGCTCGAGCACCCACACACAACTTCTCCTTGCCATCCCATGGAAAGCCGAAGACCTCCAGAGGGTCTCAGGAATTAAGAGGCACCAATTTCACACCTCACGGCTAGACAAAGCGAGGCCCAAAGAAGTGGCGATTCAGTGTGTCACACGGTGACCCAGCGACCTCACCGGGGGCTTGACGTCTGAGCTGTGTGTCCAAGTGCAAATTAGTGGTTGTCACCACTAATGACCCCAATTACCAAGGGCTTATCACGTGCCCCTCTGTTTCACATCGTTGACAACGTTAATCTGCAAAGTAATGACAGGTACCATAGCCCTTACATTTAACATTTAGCAGTGAGACAATCTGAGATTCGGTGGGGTCAAGGTCCCACAGCTGCTGGCGGAAATGCCCCAGTGAGAACCGCTGACACTCCTTCCTTCAGGAGGGTCAACGTGCTTGCTCTCACGAGGGCGCCCTCACCCATGCCACCCTGCCATGAAGGTCACGTGTCTGGCAGTCCTCCAGCCCAGGCTGCCCCCCACGGCGCCAGCATGCCCGCTCACACGCAGCTTCCTCCACGACTGGGGCCGAGGAGATGGTGTGGACAGCATTCCTGGTGACCAGCACAGGGGCGGCCTGCTGGGGGCCGACGCGGAATGGGGCCCAGGGCCGCTAGTGGGGATAGGGGTCTAGCTATGGAGAGGAGTCAAGGGTATCTTCCAGAAGAGAAATAATCCATCTAAGAGACGGGTGCCAGGACCTAGTCAGGAGGCAAAACAAGAACTGGGAAATCTCCAGGCCATGGAGGCTGGGAGGCAGAGGAGGGGTGTCACAGGATCCCCTGGGGCTGTCTTCCTGGGTGACTCACCTGGTAACCCCAGGAAGACCGGCTTGGGAAGGTCCAGGACCAGGCTGCTCATTTCCTAAGTTGCACTAAACATGGACCCCACTTCCTAACAAGCATTAGGTTTTGGTACAAATATGTATGCTTCTCCACCAATCCTGGATTATGGGACAAGGAGGTGTCCCAACCCATCAGTATTCATGTGTGCACCTTAGGATGGCTTGTTTGCAAAGCTCAACCATAAGTGGGCAGAACCTACAGAAACACAGAGAGCCCAAGACGCCTCCCAGCTGTGCCAACAGCTCTTCCCAAATCTCCCCAGAGCAGCTCCCAGCCAGGGCTAGAACGGGCCCAGGATGCTGCCCGCAGGGGCTCTCAGGGAGGGAGGCTGGGTCCTATGTCCCCGTCCTGACAGATTTCCCCGCTCTCACCACCGGGGCCATGGGACAACCAAAACACTGCAATCCTCAGGGGGAAGGGTAAGCCACAAAGTCTGGGGCAGATCCCCGAACCGAAGGCAGATATCCCTGTGGCCAGACAACACTTCCCTCTACCACCAAAGCAAACAAGCAAAAAAAGCTAAGATAATGATTAATCGCCATCAGCGGACTTTGAGTTCAGTGAGATTCACGGGTTGAATCCATGTTTTAGAGAAGTGTCAAATGATTCCATGACTCTCCCCACCCCCCCAACCCTGGCAATACCACCTGTAAAAAGGGGAAGCCCCTTGTTTCGCTCAGTGACTCTGTTCACTGAAACTCAAGAACCAGAATCCCATGTTCGGGGAGGACCACCCAGCCAGAATGCAAACTTGCCTTCTGTCTTGGCCTGTGTCCTGCCTCACGGGTGCATGAAGCGCCCAGACAGCGCTGAAGGCCTGTTAGACTATGGTGTTCTGAGCATGGGAACATACAGCACAGGAAAAGAATTTTCCACTCCAGAGAAGTTACATCCCGCCCTGCGAGGACCAAGGACCTCAGTGACACATTATGGAAAAAAGCAGAGACTTAGGAGTGCAATCTCTATTTGTACTATTAGAAGACAACTGGGCGGAGTGGCGGGGGGGGGGACAGAACCAGGCCCACAAAATATCACTAAAAAAAGACAGAATTAATTGTGTCTTTCTCTTTCGCGATTGACCATGTTTCTTCTCCAGACGTCTGGTCCGGACCCCTCATTCTTCCATTACATCATAAAGCAGGGAGACGCTGGGCACACATAACTATGTAAACAGCTGGTCATTCTAGAAGGTTCTCACTTGCCATCAATCCTAAAAATATTAGTCCAAGAACATTGGACTTGAAGAGGAAGAATCCAGGTCACAGTCCAAAAGTCCAAAAGTCCACCCGTTGCTAGCACTGCCCTCTCAAAAAAGGCAAATTTTTAACGGTAAATTAGACACTGGGGAGTCCTTATTACCTCATTCAACATGAACGCTCGGTTTCCGTGAATTTAACTCCGTAAGTGTAAAATCCACTCATTTGACAAACATTTACTGGGCACCAACTACATACGTGCCATCGTTCCAGGTACTGGATACGCAGATGTTAACAAAACAGACAGGGGTCCTCATCACCTGAATGTAACCACGTCCCTCCAAGCTGCTTTGGAAAAGGATTCCCCCGGGGAAACAAAGTAGCAAGGGAGGCGATGACATTTGACTGCCTCCACTGGGGACCCTGAACCTGCTCCCAGGCGGTGGCCAGTGAGGGAGGGACCAGCAGAGGAGACATCGAGGAGAAAGCAAGTGCCAGACCTCCAGCTAACGGGACGGAATCCCGCTCAGGACCGAGCATCTTGCGAGAGAGGACAGGGACAGGTGAGAGGTAACAGCAGCACGGGGCCCAGTCTATGCCATCGGACGAAGAGAACCTTGGCACAGCTGATGGAGGGGCCACAGCAGAAGAGAGTCCCAGAGGCCTGACATGCTCCTCGCATGGTTATGCTCACTCCTGGCAGAAGAGGAGAGGTTTTGTGTGTGTGTGTGTGTGTGTGTGTGTGTGTGTGTGTGTTTGTTTTTAAGGATTATTTGAGAGAGAGAGAGAGAGAGAGCGAGCATGAGAGGGGAGAAGGTCAGAGGGAGAAGCAGACTCCTGTGGAGCTGGAGCCTGATGTGGGACTCGATCCTGGGACTCCGGGATCATGACCTGAGCCGAAGGCAGTAGTTTAACCAACTGAGTCACCCAGGTGCCCCAGAAGAGGAGAGTTTTAAACCGAGATCTCTGTTTACACAGGCAAGACAATCAACTAGAGGGCATTCAGCTCTAGGATTTCCAAGGCCTGAGGATGGGGAAAGGCATTCCAGGGGAACAAACCAGGCGATTCCAAGAAATGGCACAGCTCCCAGAACTGAAATGCCCATGAGAAAGGAGCTGCCTTTCCAGAATGGTGGGGGAAACAGGATTTCACTGGAAAGACGGGACCCTCTGGATAGGGCAGGCGGGGTCTGGGAATCTGGATCCCGCGTCCCTCTGCAACTCGATGAACGAGGAATGGGAGTGACAGGTCAGCTTTGGTTTGTGAAAACAGCTTCCCTAGTCTCACCCAGATTCATTCTGAAACTAACTCCTTGGAGCTGGGTCAGGGAAGGAAGGGAGGGCGGTCCTAACCAAGGGCTTATTATTCTTATGGTAATTATTTTTCAATTAAGAGAAATGAAGTGGTATGTTCTGACAAATGCCGCAGGAGAAGCAGTGATCTCCCAGGCAGGGCGTGCAGGGGACGGGAGGCCGCGGGTCTGATTTCTACTCTCTGTACTGATGGTGCGGATAACCATGAGCTCCCATTTCCTGAGCTCCTAGAAAGCACCAGGTCCTGGGCCAGGCCCTCACAGCCCAAGCTGTTCCTCACCCTCTTACCAAACCAGTCGAGTAGGTATTTTCCCAGATTTCAGCTGAAGATCCTGAGGCAGAGCCGCTCAGCTCCCCAGACGTGGGCTGCAGAGTCCAATCCAGACCTGTCCACCTCCGGAGTTGGACACGTCGCCTCCCTCTTACATTTAACTTTCTTTTTTTCCCCTCACTAAACCTGAGTTTCTGGAAGTTCCCTAGGAACTTCATGTTCTTTTGCTTCACTGTCTTTTGCTTTTGCTTCACTGTCTAACCTCGCACCCGGCACCCAACAGGTGCTCAGTAAATTGAAGACCTAAACACCGGAGTCAGCCGCCTCCACCAATCCTGCTACTGAGTTTTCTAGAAAGCCAGCCAGGCAGCATTCCAAAACCCTCTGGTGCCCGCTGAGCCTCCAATCCTGCAGTTCCTTGGAAAAAGGCCCACCAGGCAGGTGACACGGAAGCCACCAGGTGGATAAATGCCGGACTAATTCCAACAAGGGAGGACACGTGTCTAGGCATGGGGACGGTGCAGGAAGCGTTACCCAGCAGGCCAGAGCTGTGCCCGCGTGAGCCTCCCTGACCCTGTCTCGCCTACCGGGTCATCCCTGCGGTCACAGAGAGGACAGAACGATGCGATTCTGTCCCCACCCCAGAAAAGCGGCCAACACCCCGCTCCCTTTGGGGCATCCCCACTGTGAGAAATCTCTTTCCCTCTGAAAGCACCTCTTCCTCCAGGCCAGAGTCTCTCTGGCTTCCCCGCCCCACTGGGGATGCAGCTGCACCTCCCAGGAGAAGACATGGCTTCATACATCCTAAGTCCCCCTCACTCCACATGGCGTCGCCCAGACACTGAACAGGAGGACTGGGGCTTGGTGGGAAGCCAGGCTCCGCACCGGGAAGAGCT